>CAHIKZ030004120.1:1770000-1892500 GCA_903632075.3 Acanthosepion pharaonis
AAATAAGTAATTCCCTGAAAAGAACATGATAAAATAGACAAAAATAATCCAAATAAAAACAAATGTGTTTTAATTTATAACCGTTAAGTTATTAAGAATATACCACTTGTTTGATTTTGCAAGAGGTCATAAAATAATGTATAAATATATATCAGTTTAATATATATTGCATAGTTGAACACTTTTGCTTTGTTCACTTTAAGGAAGATGTTAGACCTTCTTCTGGAATGGTGGATATCAGAGTATAAAATATTTTCAAAATTCAAAGTACATGAATAACTCTCCCTATTTGTTCTTAGACAAATTCTACTAGAATGACTTGCCATTATATGACCACTGGATATAAACAGCAAATGATGTACTCTCAAAACTGCAATCACAATTTCTATTTGCTTCTAATTTCATTGTAGCTGTTGATTACTATATAAAGATTATGGCAACTAAGTATTTTATAATTCATTAAAAAATTTTCCTTATATTAATTTTTCAGAGATAACTTACAGGAGTTATTATTACAGATATGATTTATTTCTCATACAAGTTATATGAAATCCCAATAACTAGGAATCCAGTGAGGCTTGAACTCACTAAAAAACTTAATTTGTCTGAAGAAACAAGCTTGCTAACCACTGCTCAGCACCAGTTGTTTCGTAATTGTCATATACAGGGTGTCCAGTAAAAAATCGACAAATTTATTATCATTGTTTTAGTTTTCAGAAATAATTGACCTTGAATAACCTTGAATAAATTTCTTGAATATTCATGACTTTGAATTAAGCTACTGCCTCATGGTTACCATGCTTACAACATTCAGGAAAACATTTTGAGCATCTATGATGTTTATTCAGTTTGTACATGAAGCATGAAAGCAGCTGAATAAATTTCTTTCTGAATTTTCCATTTTTTACTGGGTACCCTGTATATCTAAAATATCTAGACTGTGGGATACTCGATAGCATTTCTGACAGCATAGACAAGGCTCTCTCCCTCCACCCGTTTGCTCACATATTTGTGTTCGGCGACTTTAACGCCCATCATACCATGTGGCTTAAGAATGCTACTACTGACCATGCAGGCATTCAAACGCTCAATTTTTCAGTCTCTCAATCCCTCACGCAGATAGTTAACTTCCCCACTCGTTTTGCCTTCAACCGGGAAGGTAAAGCCTCTCTTCACGATCTGTGTTTTACCTCCATCCCCGAGTCCTGTAGCGCCACGCAACTCTGTCCTCTTGGTAACTCTGATCATGCGGTAGTATCTGTTAACATCTCCTTCAACTCCACCCCCTGCAAAGAATCTCCTACCACTAGAACTTCGTTCTATTATCAACGAGCTGACTGGGACGCATTCCGTGATTTCCTCCGCGATGTCCCCTGGGATGTTGTCTTTACGCTCCCCATCCAAGAATGTGCTTCTGAGGTCTCATCCTGGGTTAAAGCTGGAATCGACGCTTTCATCCTCTCAAGGAAATATAGGGTCAAGTCGCGCTCCTTCCCCTGGTTCTCCGCTGCTTGCTCAGCCACCATCGCCCATAGGAACCACTTCTTTCACATATTCCGTAGCGACATGTCTGACTGCAATAGACATCTCTTTGCCTCCGCCCGTAACGAGTGTAAGCGTGTCCTCAACAATGCTAAGTCACTATTTGCTGCTCGGATGAAGGAGCGTATGGCATCTCGCAAATTTGGCTTCAAAGATTATTGGCGTCTCTGCAAGAGCGTATTGAACAATTGCAAATCCTCTATACGTCCTTTGTTCAACCAGTTCGAAGTCCTGACCTCCTCTGCCGACAAGGCTGAATGCTTTGCTTAGAAATTTTCATTCAACACTCGACTCTTCCGGTGTACCCATATCCGACTTCCCTCTTAGAACTGAGGCCCTATTGAGTGGGTTACACATAACCCCGTCTTAGGTATTGGGCATTATCTTCAATTTAGGCCCCAACAAGGCTAGTGGTGGAGATGGGATACCAGCCATTGTCTTGAAGAAATGCGCGCATGAACTGGCGCCCGCCCTTTCTAAACTATATAACTACTGCCTCAAGGAATCTTGTTTTCCTGACTGCTGGAAGTCCTCTTCGATTGTTCCTGTCTTCAAGAACTCTGGCGACCCCTCTAACTCTTCTAACTACCGTCCTATCAGTCTCCTACCCCTCTTCGACAAAGTCTTCGAAGCCCTAATCAATACCGAAGTGGTTAACCACCTCACATATACAGCTGATGTGCTTACGGCCATCACTGAAACTGTCTACCAAGCTCTTCAAAACAACGGGGAAGCTCGTGTCATGGCCCTAGACATCTCCAAAGCTTTTGATAGGGTTTTGCATGCCGGCCTTCTTCGCAAGCTCCAGGGTTATGGCATTACGGGTCGATTGTTTGACTTAATACAATCATTCCTGTCAAACCATGAATTGAAGGTCGTTCTCAACGGATTCTCCTCCAGTTTCTATCCTACGAACGCAGGTGTTCCTCAAGGCTCCATCCTAGGCCCCATTCTATTCCTTATCTACATAAATGACCTTCCTGATGCCATAAATTCCCAAGTTGGCATCTACGCGGATGACACCACAATTTATTCCTGCCTCAAAAACAAATCTAGTGTCACTGACAAAAATACCCTGGCCGTGCGTCTCGAAAAAGACCTCCAATCGGTTGTGAACTGAGGTAGGAATTGGCTGGTCAACTTTATTGCTTCAAAAACAAAACTGCTCCCTATTAATCACCACAGAGATCCTTCCCTGCCCTCCATTAGAATGTCTGACGCTCAACTTCTCGAGAGCACCTCTCTGCGGCTGCTCGTTCTCACGTTGACTGCTGACCTGAGATGGAACAAATACATTGAGTCAATTGCTTCGTCCACTGCAAGGAAAGTTGGCTCCCTGTGCCGCGCCAGGAAATTTTTCTCCCCGGATCGATCCCCCAGATCTAAAAATCAACAATTCACCCTTGCATGGAGTATTGCTGCCATATATGTATTGCTGCCTTCTGTTTGCCTTGGGGTTCTTGATAGGCTCCAGAGACGGATAGGCAATATAATTGGCCCTGCTCTGGCATCTCGTCTACAGTCACTCTCTCACAGACGCGCCGTCACCTCTCTCTGTCTGTTTTACAAATACTTTCATGGCAATTGCTCTGAGGAGCTGCATTTGCTGGTTCCCAGACTCCATGAATTCAAGCGCCTAACGAGGCTGGCATCCCACTCTCACCCTTTCACTGTCGAAACTCCTAAATGTAGCCATCTCTTCTACTCCAACAGCTTCATACCTCACACCTCTCGCCTGTGGAACTCCCTTCCCTATTCCTGTTTCCCTGAGAGCTATAATCTCCAACTATTCAAATGTAATGTCAATCGACATCTCCAGTTGCCTTGATCTATCCACTACCCTTCTCCTCATCCTTTCCTCTATCACTCCTATCTGATCTTGCTCCAAATCTTCTGTAACCCCTTGTGTCCTAGTGGTTTCCCGCCTTGCTTGGGGTGAAACGCTTAAAAATAAAAGTGCAGTATTATATTCATTAAGGCATTTACTACTAACAGTAACAATTAAAAAAGCTTTTCCTTACAAAAGCAATTTTAGATTGCCTTTGGCTGACTGCTGCAATATTCATAATCTTGAAACTTAAATTTAGTTGGATTTTTGGCAATTTCATTGTATGAAGAATTTGAAGTTAATTTTTAGCTTCTTTCATCTTACTCCATAATTCTTAGCTCTTGACTGGTCAAAAGATGAAAGTGGATTCACATAATCTCCTACCAGAAGACCAAAACACAATTCCTAGCAAATAAGCAAAATAAATATTTGAGAATTGATGTCATATTGGGGAAAATATACTTGTGCATATTTTTTAAATATTTCTATGTAAGATTATCTTTTATAGCTTCTAAAAATGACAGGAATCAAGTTAATTCCCTGAGTAGAGAAGGAAAGGTGGGAGAGAGAAAGGAAGAAAAAGGAAGGGAGGACAAACTGAAAGAGCGAAAGAAAGAGAGAGAGAGAGAGAGAGAGAGAGAGAGAGAGAGAGAGAGAAGAGAGGAAACAAATTATAAAATGAACTTAAATGAAACAGTGTAAAAATCACACAATTTTCTTTTTTGTCTGCCAACTGAAGACTAAAATTGCAAAAACAAAACTTTTATTGGTCATCCCATCGCTTTTCATGAATAAAAATATCAGTTGGCTTCTTTTTTTAACAAGTGTTTAGCTTATCTACTTGAATTAAGGCAAAATTTGATAATTGAGTAACACAGTTTTTGATGATCTAACCACGCCTCCGTAATTTTATAAATTAAGAAACGCTCAACTTATATAGTCGTCAACATAGAAATGAATTAACAAATCGATATATATATATATATATATATATATATATATATATATATATATATATATATGTAAATATTCTCAGATGGAGTATATCTGTAGAAAAAACAAAATGACTGAAAAGACAATAGGAAAACTATTTAGTTTAGCCAACCCATTTCGTAATTCAACAGACTTTATCAATACAAATTGTGATGGTTTTATTTTGCAACGAGGATATATTTGAAAGTTACCCAAAAATTCCAAATTTAAGAATGCTCATGAATGTTCAGCAAGTTAATTGAAAAGATTTACGTGTTAGATCCTAGATTATGTCATATACCATCTTTGAAAGGAATTTTTAAAATTTAAAGATGCTCAATAACAAGTTAATTGAAATGTCTAGGTATTTAAACATTAGAATACGTCATTTAGTAAACATGAAAAAGAAAAAAGTTTCTTGGATTGAAATATTAGATGGATGTTTGTATTAAGATGTAATCTAGGACCAGAGAGAGAGAGAGAGAGAGGGAGGGGGAGGGGAAGAGGGGGGGAGAGGGATGGCTTGAAGATTGCATTTAGCATGAAACAGACTGTTGCCTCTGGGTGTTGACTTCAATGTCTACTTTTATATTTACATATGCTCTATCCCTGATATAGAGCACTTTAATCTATACATATAGTATACCTTAAAACTATATTTTATTATATATATATATGTGGGTAAAAATATATAGAAAATAGGAAAGAACTTGTTAGGTAAATAATCTAAAGTTCTTTAGTATTTTTGTTATTATTTTTAAAAAATAGTGCTCGCTTCCCCAAATAATTTCGCTTGAAGATGGAACAGAGCTTGGTACTTTAATTCAATTTAATTCAAATAATTATATTGAAGTTTTCGGCACTTGTTTTGAAACATGAGAACTCTTATGTAGCGTTGGAATCATATTTTTAAATAAATAATTATATGATAGATAGATAGATAGATAGATAGATAGAAACAAACAAATTTATTAAATTCAACCAAGGAGGTTTGTCATTCAGCATTTTATTATATCTTTCCAATTTACAAATCAGATGTTGTACATCAGGATTGAAGTTATAAATAAATTGTCCAAAGATCAAATTTATTCTCTTATATTGAAGTACTTTTGACTACCACAGTCATTGTCAAGAACTGGGTGTTGTCAGTCTGGTAAGAAAAAATTTTAAAACTAAATTATAGTGTTTTTTGATTGCTGGAATTGAAATTGGAATCATTTAAATGTGAAATCAGATGGAAAAAACTATATCAAATATCTATGCATATTTTTTTTTATAAACACTTCAGTATAACATCTCTTAAGGAAAAAATACTTTATGTAATGTGGGTTGGTTTGTATAATGCCTTCAAGAATCTGGAGTCTCCTTTGCAGTGTAGCCAGTATATTAGTTATTAAAAATGTCTTATATTAATAGTATTTTTTGTTTGTGATTTGCTGATCAATATATGCATGAATGGTATAAGTTTTGACAAGTAATAAGTCAATCTATAAGAGAGTGCACCAGTCTGAAAACTTTTCAACAGCCTTTTATAATTTTATAAGGTTTTAAATGTTATTAATGCTAAAGTGGTCAGAAATAAATTTTAGTTAATATAATGATGCTGAAAAATAATAATTCTAAGTGGAGGTGATATATACCAGTTTAATTAATCTTCAAAGACCTAAATCTAATGTTATGAACCAGGAGAAGAAAATATTTTTTTATATTTTTAGAAATGAACTATTAATAAATCAGATTGTGTGAAATTAATTGAAATATATTTAATTTGGAAAATTAAGAACAAAACAGCAGTTTTCTCTTTCACTTATTTTATTTTAAATTTCTCTCTTTTTATGTACTTTGTCCTTTTCATGGCTCTCCCCAATTTCATGACCCTTGCAGCTCTAAATAAATTCTGTCTTTTCATTATTTGTAGACTCTGTTCTGCCATCCATTTACTCAAGTTCATCAAGTATGCTATGTATTGATTGGTCCTGTGAGTATCAGATTTTCTAAGCCCTCTTTCCTCATTATGTGCACCAGAAATTTCAACTGACTCTTCCTGATGTTAAGTATAAGTTTCCTTTCCGTTTTCATTTTTTTCTAAAACCTCGTTCATTGCTGACGTATTTAGTCCATACAATGCTCAACATCTTTCTGTATAACCACATTTCTGTTGCTTCAAGTTTCTTCTTCATCTTCAAAATGGAAAGGACAGTTATCATGTAACAGTCCAGTAATCTTTTCTTTGGTTCTAACAAAGTTTTTCTATCTTTTAGTACTTTGGTTAGCTTTTGGAATGCATCTTTGGCTATCACAATGTGTCCTTGGATTTCAGCGTCATATTTTCTGTCTTCTGTTAGAACACTTCCCAGTATTACTCAGATGGCGTTTTGCTTGAAAAAGATAAACATCTCAAAAGTATAAGTATTCAGAGGCTATAAGTAGAAATAAAATTGCTGTCTAAAAGTGGGTAATAACACAAAAAAGCAAGATCATTTCTATATTTTGCCTCTTGTCTGGACTTTTAATAAAGTTACTTTGTTCCTTTCTAGACATTGTTGTTAAGTAAAAGTATTTGTCTCTAGATTGTTATTTCTGTTTGAATGGTTAACTGCTGAATGGAAGAAGTAATTTGTTTCATCTGGGTGACGTTTTATGCAGAAAATCAACTCTGCTAACTTTCCAGCACTCTGTCAGGTCAGTTCATTAATCAATGTTCATTTATCTGATTGATGAGAGAGAGAGAGAGAGAGAGAGAGAGAGAGAGAGAGAGAGAGAGAGAGAGAGAGAGTTTGTGTGTGTGCGTATGTGAGAGAGAAAGAGAAAGAGTAAGAGAGAGAGAGTGAGTGAGTATGTGTGTGTGTGAGAGAGAGAGAGAGAGAGAGAGAAATATAGAGATTGTGTGTATGGAAAACTGTAATGAGACTAGTCATTCAGCCATGTACAAAGAACTCAACTTTGCATCAACCTATTATAAGGAATTTACAGGCTTGACTGATTTAAAAGTTCTTGCTTAGAATCCAATCCCGCATATTATTTCTACATCTGTCTCAGTTTTCTTACCTTTTTTATTCTGAAAAAAAAAAAAAAAAAACACAAATAATCTCACAAGACATAGTAAAGTAAGCATCAACCTATTTAGATATATTTCAAGTTTTTGGAGATCTTTATACCATTTTGAAAATTCAATTTTTTTTATTCAGATGACCTAAATTCTCACTCCCCCATTGACTTTCTCAACTTGTTGCTTCTCAGTATTCATTTCTACTGTTTCTCCCCCATTTTATCTCCTTCTTCTGCTCTTTTCCTCCTGATAATCTTTTCATTGGCAAAAATCATTCCTTCAATGGTTCCTCCTCAAATCCTCTTTCAATAACAATAACCTTTCCTCTACCGATGTCTCATATATTTATATTCGTTTCAAGTCTCCTTTCTTGATATTTATTAAACATACATTAGTGACTCCAAAATGAAATGAGAGGGAAATATGGTAGGAAAACTGTGTTGCGCCAAGTGGTGGGAACTTAATTTGAAAAACAGCATTTGAAATCCTGATCTTTTGTTGGCGTCAGTAGGAAGTACACAATTACCTCAACTAGGAACCAGGTCATGATTTAGCTTAGTCTACAGAAATCTAATGAATATGGAATATGAAATTAAAATTGTTCTTATTATATTGGCAATTCTCTGTCACAACTAGCTTTCTAATCTCTATGCCACAAGATATTTTACTACATCTATATTCAATCTATTCCTAACTATTTTATCACCTCAGCTTCCTTGACGTTTTCAGTAAGCTTCTCCTTGATTTTTATCTTATGTCTCTTTTCATTCTATCTGTGCTATTTTGTTATATTTTTTGCTTCCTCTTTTACATCATTTTTTCTTTCTTCTTCTTCTTCTTCTTCTTCTTCTTCTTCTTCTTCTTCTTCTTCTTCTTCCCACTTTCCATATTTTGGCTTCTCATTTCTTTTCCTTCCTATTTTCTCTTTCCTGCTTTACACTCTTCTTTTCCTTCAACTTTTTTTTCACATATTCCCACTTCCCAATTATTTTGATTTTACTTCACTCATCATATCTCGACTTTTCTTTCTTTTCCAATTCCTTGCAATTCTCTCTCTCTCTCTCTCTCTCTCTCACTCTCTCGTCTTAAAATAATTAAATCATACTAAACTTTAGATCCTCATGAGCGGCTCTCCGTAGAGCAATACTTAACTAGATTCCCTTGAAGACCAGTTCGTGAAGGTAGTGATGTCGATCTTCACTATTGTCTTGTTTCATAAATTTTATTCTACATTACTAATCTAGGCTTGGTTATGATTTGATTTTGTGGTCAAAAGTTTTGAAAGGGTATTCCACGTATAGGTTCATGAGATAGCCAACTTCTTTCTCAGGATGAGAAAGGCTAACAATCCGGGGAGGATTCTGGTTTTACTTTACTGCCACTTCCCTGGGAACAGAACTATGGAAAACAAATTGCATAAAATTAACATTTTCCTGTTGGAGTAGATCCTGTACATTACCGTCATTATACATTAAATAAGGGTTTATTTGCAGGATCCAGCAAAATGGATGATGTTAATATTATAAGGAAACATTCAGTATTCACTGACCGAGCAGCAAATTGTACTTTTGTTTGAAGTTTATAAAATCTTTCTCTTAAAACAATTTTGTCTAAGTGTAAATTTCTTCTTTTGTTTGGAACACGAAGGAAATGAAGAAACATGGAAGTGGCACAGCGTGCCCTTGTTGTAAATTGGTGGAACTAAAAAATGGAGATCATCTGAATATGGTATTGTCATCTTTCCTCCTCATACTCTGAACATGCTATGGATGGAGTATGTCCGACAATATTAGATCGTACACTCCGAGCCTGAAATAAAACAACAATGCGCATGCTTGTGGGATCACTTACAACATACGAACAGGGATAGCCTAGTGTTCACAAGAATAAAAAACATACAAGGAAATAACACTAAAAACATGTTAAATTGTAAATTAAATTAATGTAATTTTATTTATTTCTATGTAATGGTGTGTGTGTATTTTAGTTATGTGTGTTTTAAGGTTGCATGTGATAGCGGAAATCACTTCATCTTATATAACAAGCAATGTGCCGAAGAGAGGAGATGCACGCCTTGACCCTCCGAGGGTCCGTAGCGAACAGAGTGATTCCCTTTTTTTTTTTTTTTTTTTTTTATGAAGTCCGTTTTCAGACAGGAAAAAATTCTGAACTTTTATTATTTTGTTTTTATTTATTTCATTTTAAAATGTTTGAATGATATTTGTTCTATTTTATTTATTATATTTATTATTATTATTATTTTATATTTTTCTTTATTAATATCAATCAAATACGCAGCTACTACAGGCTACAAGCTTTTAAGTTTTAAATTAAGTTCTTAATATATATTCTAATTTGCTTTGGAGGGATTCTTTGGCAAACATAATATGTCATAGTGGTATTTGATGAACATATAACAAAGACTGGGTTCTAATTTATTCCATCACAGTTCCATTATCTTAGTGAAGCCGTCATATGCTATATAAACGCCTTAAAAAGAAATTCAAAATCTTTGGAAATAAAATACTTAAAGCCGCCTCACTGAAAATTACTCCACTTGACACTAATTTGACTTTTCTACATGTACATTATTGTCTGAATGAAATTAAATATAGGATAAAGTGATATTTTCTGTTATTGTGCATTTTGTATATTTAATATTAATTATTTTTAATTTTATTCATATTCTCTTCTTATTTTTGCCATAGACGGTCGAAAACATGACTATTGTTTTGAGAGTAAATAAATTTCCGAAATCTCAAAAGAGCCGATATTTTCTTCATCTAACTTCGGCATCAATAATTAAAGTTAAAATCCAGAGAAAAGCAGGCGTTAAAATGTTTATTTTAGGTATTTTTTAACTCTGAACTGTCAATATATTTTTGTACTTGTAAAAATCTACCATACTTACATAAAATAAATATATACCAACTACTTTCAGAGAATATAAGAAACAAAATACATATAGGTTAACCGTCATAAGCATATTCACATTTAAAATAGTTCATTTTTCACACTTATATTTTATAATGATTTTATTTTCTAAGTCAAGGAAGTTTTAAAACATTTCCTAATTACATGAACTTTTGGTAATATAAAGATTAAACACCAAATTTGTTTAAGGTCCCTGCAGGCGGTTTTATCAGAAAGTGTGTAGACAAACCAACGACACCAACTCACTCCCCTGCGCTTTACAGACTTAGACAGGGACTTTCAAAGATGGATAATGTGTGTACATAACTATCAGGTGCTTTCAATTAAATTCCATCACAGAAGAAGAAGAAAAAAAAAAAGAAGAAATTACCAGAAGCATTGCTTCCGGTGATGTTGCTGGAAAAGGTAGCAAATTACTTAGATGTTAACTCGCTAAAGATTCTCGCACTGTATTGTGTGCTAATAAGAAAAAAAAAACAAACTTGCAACAAATATAGCGTCTGTCCGTAATAATGATGTAGTGTCACTCAGTTGGAACAGGTGTCATTTAATGGACAGAAAAACTCTGGGTTCTTAACGGATTGACAGCATGTGATTACAATCCGAGCAAAAGAATGTTTGGCAGCCGAAGACGGCAGCAGACACTTGGATAAATCATCCATGTGTTTCTCTTTCCCTCGACTCTTTCATTAGTAGAAATTGTTATCAAGGCTCAACAGAAAATTAGAGGGACGGGGGTAAAAAGAGAGCATCGCATTTAATTACTAAGTGTTAAAGTACGTAAAATCAGTATTACTAACTTTTTCATGGGATCGAACACTGATTTCTAGTGCTATAGAGAAATACGCAGCTACTACATCGATGTATTTATCGATTATTTTTGGCTGTCCCTACTTGACCTTTTCTTTTTCTATATTCAATCATTTTTCTCTTTGTATGTTTTCGTTTTCTTCGTTCTTTTCTTTTTTTTACTCGTGAGGAGAAGATTCTCATTGCCTTGCTGCTTTTGTTAGCCTGTTGTTTTTATTTGACACCTTCATTCTCGCAATCGTTACTCTTCAGTTCCTGTCACCTTCTTTACACTTCTATATCGCCTTTTTTCTTTCTTTTTTATTGGCTTTTCTTTTCTGTCTCAAAGAAAAGCGATATCTAAGGTATTTAAAAAAAGAAAGGTATTTTAAAAAGCAAATCCCCTTTTTAGTTAGGTTATATTACAAACCTAGTTGTAATATATTACTAGTCATTTTTAGACCTTAGTTCTCTTTAGCTAACCTCGTAGTATTTTATTATAGAGACTTTTCGGTTAGCTTAGCCAATTTCTCTTGCTGGTCTCCCTTGTCACAAGACAGTGATTTCTCGCTAGATTCTAGGAGGCGGTCGGCGACCGAAACGGTCGGCCACGCAGGCCCCTTGGCCTTCATTGGCCAAGTACGCCGATCAACGGGCTGTGTATTAAGTTACGCTCCCATATTGCCAACTTGACGATAGTTGGGAACTTTCTCTATCTCTCTCTCCTTCCCAACACGTCAAGTTGGCATCCCGGCAATGAGAAACAACAAGTTGGCAACACGAACTACAGCAACAAGTTGGCACCCCGGCAACGACAAACACGTCAAGTTGTCACCCCGGCAACGACTCAGCTTCAACAACCAACAACGATCATCCTGGCATCAACCAACATCAACTTCAACAACCACCAAGCGATCATCCTGGCAGCAACCCACATCAGCTTCAACCCCCAACAACGATGATCCTAGCAACTACCAACGCCAACCTCGACCATCAATGCCTGCACTAAAACTTCTGCACCTCCACCGTTCCCCACCATCTTTATTTGATATTTTTCTTTCCCTGAATAAATTAGCATTTATCATACATATCCTCGTTCTGTCGTCTATATTGTTTCACCGTCAGATTTAACGTCTTCAAAATGTCAGCGGGCCTCTTGTGATCTCGTTCACCCCTTTCTGTGATACGGGGCCGCTACACACCCAACAAAATATTTTGCCAAACTGATTTTAAATTAGATCGCCAAAAGTGGCAACATGATGAAAAAAGACGCCAAACTTGACGAAAAAACAAAATTTTATCGTCTAAATGTTATGTTATTATTAAGAGGAAAGATCAAAGTATTTTGGGGGTATTTTTTTACATTTTTTAATCGTTCCTAGCACGTACGAAATTTTCATTAAAATTTTTTTTTTGAGTCAGCAAAATTGATAGATAATCAATCATGTCAACCATTTTTTTCCATTTTATAAAAAAAAAAATGAAAATCTCAGTTTGAAATTCTTTTAAAAATCAATTATAATTTTTTCAAAACTTATTTTAAGAAAATCAGAAATTATAATGTTTATTTAAAATATTTTGAAACAAGCATTATTTAGTTTCTGCTCCGAAAAGATGTAGTTTGAAAAGCAGGTCATAACATTTTGCGTCACTTGACAGGTGTTGACAGATTACGTGAGGATAATTTATTCTACGGAAGGAGAGAAGTGAAATTATTTAGATTTAAGTGAACAAATTATTTACCTCGTTATTTTTAAGGAAAACTTTCAGCGCTCTAATTTTTTTTGTACTTAGTTTTCACCTTTACGCTTACGATGCTTTATGGAAAATATATTATAAAGAAATTAAAATAAGACTGTTGAGAGTGAGATTAAATTTCATAAGAAAAGTATCTAATATATTTATAGGTACCTTTTCTTATGAAATTTTATCAGAAGTGTACATAAAATATTATGATTTTATGTACATTTATTACATTTTATTGTGTTATTTGTATTTCCATTTTATTTGTGAATAGTTTCTGAAAGTTTCACTAACTTCCAACAATTATTTTTATTTTTGCAAGATTTTCCAAATTAATGTCTGTCATAAAAAAAAAAAAACTGCTGAAAATTTATATTATTTTACTAGTTATCATGGAGGTACCTATTTTAAATTGATTGGAATGAGTTTTTTTTTTTTATTATCAATAAAAACGCTTGAAATAGTCCATATTGACAAATCTGTCAATACAACGTAATTCTCTTTATTAAAGATCAAATATATTTTTCTGAAACGTTTTTTGAGAACAATTAGCTAATTTAAAGTTTAATTCGTCTAATTCTAAACAAATATTATTTACTTTTAGTTTAAAATATCGTTGAAAAGCATTTTTAATGCGGAGGTAGTTGTTTTGATGACAAGTGTCTCTATAGACACATTCTTGAGATTCTTTTTCTAAGGAGGACATAACTCTAGCAATTACTTGATGAATATAACATGAAAGCCTTTTTTATATAATTTTCTCAACTAGTTAAAAAATTAAGAAAATATTCTAAGCAATGAAATATTTTATTGCATTTTAGGTACTTTGTTTTTATAGTATAACTTATGAAGACACTTGTTGAGGGAATACTAGAAAATTACCAGTAAAATTTAATTTTACTATAGTAACCGCTCTTATTTTTATGTTGTGTTTGGACGTCTCTATTTACAAAAACAAATCGATACGTTTATACATACATAAAATAAATTCAAAATTCTTTTTAAAATACTGGGCTAATTGAATTATTGTGAACTTTTCCATTTATGATTAGTAAGCACAGTTTTAATTCAATAACAATTTGACCGCTACAAATTAATACACACTTTTAAAAGATTTAAAAGTTTATAAAATATTCTAATTAAAATGAAAAAATGAAAACAATTCTTCTAAAAATTAATTTAGTCATCAAAGAACATTTTTCTTAACACAATGTTCATAATATATTTTGCACATAAAAACAATTAAAAACTTATCTAATTAAGTAATATCTTAGGTTTATTTCATTTTTTTATTTTACGATTCAGATCAGGTTTTTTTGTAAATGGCAGTCCTGTTTGACCAAAAAAAAAAAAAATTCATGATTTAATTATGTCCTTATAACTAATATAAAAATTAAGCGCTGCAAAAATGAATTTCCCTAAATTTTATATAATTAAATAAGTGGTGTTTAACAGATGTAAAAACATTTTTACAAACATTTTCTGAAGGTCCTGAGAGTTTCATTAAAATCCACCAATTACCTGATTTTTGCAAGAATTTCCAAATATTTGTGATTTCGTACCACAAAAAGACGATAAAATTTCCTAATTGATATATGGTCACTCACTGACACGAGGAAAACAAAATTTTTAACCAAAATTTTGTATGTATTAAAAAGGATAAAATATGTTATAGAACTTAATAATGAAAAATCATTTAGTATTTTCTCTTAATAATAACATAAATATTTTGACGATAAACGTTTGTTTTTATTGATTTGGGAAAATTTTTCCTCATGCATGCTTATCTTTTAGCGAATCTTCGGAGGTACACACATATAATACACACACACACACACACATATATATATTTATATGTATATATATATATGTATATATATATATGTATGTTTATTTATTTCGTTTTGGTGTTTACCTGTAAAGGGAAATATTACGCCCTGAAGATGACAATTTGGAATTGTTGAAAGTATCTGGCCCAGGATCATCAATTCCATCTGACAACAATTCAAATATAAGGATCGTGTTATTCAAGATATTGATAGTAAGTTAATGTCTTGTTAGCGAAGTTAAACCACCATGAGAATTAGGGATTTTTTCCTTATTTATTTTGAATTCATTCAGAAATTGAACAGTACTAATTTTAGACGAATGTCAAAAGGGTGTGGTTATACTTAACCCACCAACGAATAAATTGGACGCTCTTTTGTCTCTAAACTTTTCAAGTGAATTTTCTTCAAAGATGCTACACGAGTTCTTGTACACAAAGTGCTCATAATATGTCCATTGTATTTTATATGATGTCCACTGTACTTTCTACAGAAAACACGCCCTACAGTATTTCTTTCAGCAGATGTACTTTATTTTATTGGTTTTATTCTTAAAGTTAGCAACATGGACCGCAAACATATTTGCCTAGTGTCAGCGGAAAGAATTAGCAACAGGCAGATAGATATGGACAGAATGAATGACATAGATAGATAGATAGATAGATAGATAGATAGATAGATAGATAGATAGATAGATAAAACGCTGACATGTTAATTATATTATTTAGTCTTGTATTCCGTCTTCAGTAAATGGCTACTTTCTAACATGCACGTATAAATCTGTACCAGTCTTTTTCTTTCCTTTAATTGTTTTTTTTTTCTTGGAGCTAAAGGTTATGGCGAAGCAAGATTATCCAGGTAAGCAAGAGAAAATTTAGCTACAAATAACTTTAAAATTTGCTTGGCGTCATACAGTTTCCTATATCCTAGTAATATATAAGCCTGTAATGTCTTATATGATAGGTATTTCCACTTCACATGATATTGTAATTTTTAGTGACAAGTAAAATGGTAGCATACAATCTTGTAAAATCTATCTATCTATCTATGACACCCGTTTTTACAACAAAATAAAGAAACTATGCTACTTTGGTGATTCCTTTCTTTTTATCTGATTGACTCGGTGTCAAATGATAATTTTTCATTGGTTGTTAGAATTGAACTTACTCAAGATGACAGCCTGGGCGGTCTCTGAGACATCACAAATAGCTTGGATAGGTGAGAGGTATTTTTCTTAAAAGTCTATCAGTACGTCAGAAGATGTAGATTCTCTGAAGTAATATTAGCACAGATGGTACTTTAACAAAATTTGATTACGCATGATTAAGACTTCAATGTTGGCAGGAACATAATGAAAGCATAAACCTTGAGCAAGTCATTTTTCTTTGTAATTCTAAGAGATTTATTGTATAACCTTTAGTTAAGCATTTCTGAAAACTGTGCGTTGATTAAATTAAGACACTTAGGGATAGGATGTAATCGGTGTTTGGCTACTTTTGTTTGTCAAGGAAATGAGGCAAAATCATATCTATCAATATTTATATGCGTACCATTTCAGTGACTATATGACTATATATATGTATGATATATATATATATATATATATATATATATATATATATATATATAAGCTGAAGAAAAGGAGACGAAACGTTGTTATATATGCAAGCACACACACACACAGACATATATATGTGTGTGTGTGTGTGTATATAAATATAAATAAATATATATATATAATTATTTATATATTATATGCACGGTACTTAGTAGAAAGCGCTCAATATCAGAGATAGAGCTAACATATTTGGTTGGATTGATGTGATTGACGATCGCAAAAGCGTGAAACCCAGGGTCACAAACTCACATCAATCCAATATAAAATATATATATATATATATATATATATATATATATATATATAAAGAGAACAGAGAAAGAACAAATATCAAGTCTCTTGGTGTGTTTATCCTTGTCTCGAAAATACTGTCTGATGTTAGAAACTTGATGAAATTATGTGTTATATTACGAAAGACGATAAGAGTTTCAGAATAACGACTATATAAATATATATATATGATAAAAATATAGTCTTAAGTTATGCTACATTTATGTGTTAATTTATATACACCCTATCAAGGATAGAGTGTATGTAAATATAAATTGAATATTAAACATGGCATGAAACAGACTATCGCTGATGGGTGATAACTTTGAATGTCCATTATATATATATATATATATATATATATATTTCCTATTTGTTCCTTATTTTATCATATCTACACACACACACACACACACACACACACACACACATATATATATATATATATATATATATATATATATATATATATATATATATATTATATCTATCCAAATGCAAAAGAACGAAGAGTAAGATTTCAGCGTTCAAAACATTAATTTAAAACAGGTCTCGGTACAAAAGTAGAGGCGTAAATATAATTGCCAACCTGATGAAACTTTAAAAAAGATTTTTAACGTTGAAACAAGATGTACTGTTTTGTAGTGGGTATGTGCATGTTCTAATGTAACAATGCATAATATCTATCTATCTATCTATCTATCTATCAATATATATATATATATATATATATATATATATATATATATATATATATATATATATAGTATAGAAACAAATTGGATACGTTTCTAAATTTACTAAGTTTTTTTTATTTATACTTATTCTGAAACCTTTCGGATATTTCCCGAAAAGTTTCTTATGAAGCTTAAATAAAAGCGAATCATGTTAAATTTATAAACGTTCTTTGCTTGTCTTTATTTTCTCATTTTAATTTCATCCATATTTTATTTAAGTTATTCATCTATTTTCAGTTTTTGCCGTTTATATGTGCCTGTACTGCAACGGACATCGCTGCAGAAATGGAATTT
Organism: Acanthosepion pharaonis; assembly: GCA_903632075.3. Lineage (NCBI taxonomy): Eukaryota > Metazoa > Mollusca > Cephalopoda > Sepiida > Sepiidae > Acanthosepion > Acanthosepion pharaonis. The sequence goes on from CAHIKZ030004120.1 coordinate 1,787,603, forward strand.
AGCGAACGGAGTGCAAATACCTTTGTAGTGGGTTGCGTTCCTTTTCACTTCTAATGCCTTTGAGAAAGGAATGACTTAATCTCATGTGCCTCAGCTGAGGTTTTTATATTGTTTTTTTTTTCACCCAACAATAGGCCACAGGGCCACTCAAAGTAGAGAGTCACTGAGTTAGAGGCGGAATTAAGAAATGCTTATTATGAGGATGTGTAGGATAGATATTAGTTGACCCTGGACTTAAAGACACCAACACTGTCGTTGTCCGGGAAGCATTCTGCGGGAGCTTATTTCACAAACTATCAGTTCTCAGGAAGAAGCTAAGTCGAACTTGTTCCTTATCAAAGGAACACAAAGGATTATTTAGTAAAGTGACTATAACAGTCAAGCCTAAGGACTAGTCTGAAACTAAAGCAGTGTAAAAGTCAACTAGAAAGTACATTGCTGCATCTTCCAAGAAGCCGTGGCAATTTACAGATAATAATAATTTGTGGAGAGCCATGATCACCTACGTCCTTAAGAGATACAGTATTCAAACATACTGCGCTGCACACATTTGAAAGAAGGGAAGGACAGTCATAAAACGTCATAGTCATGTTCAATTAATTCACAGAGGTTTTGATTATACGTTCTTTTATAAAGGAAGAGGTATAGAAAAGTTCACCGTCATGAAAGACAGGTTGGTAGGAATTGATGATGAGAATAGCAGCCTTTATAAAAATAGTAAGTGATTACATATTGGTGTGATGCAAAGAAAAGTGTGCATATTTGTTTTTTTTGCTTTAATGCCACACCCGATCAGGATATAGGCGATCATGTCTCTCCACAGTTTCTTTTTCTTTTCGTTTTTCTTATCTGTGAATTTACCATTGCCTTTTTACACGGTTTTGAATTCGGTGTTTTCCTTCCTCTAAAATGGTTACCACTTGAGCCCCGAGAGCCAAGTCTACCCTGCTATTAAACTCATAGCTGGAATGAAAACAGATGGATCCATGCCTTTCCTAAAGATGAAGCAGTTTTGTGTCATTGAATTCAATCACGCGAGAAAAAAATGCACCTATGTGAAAAAATAAATTTCTTTTTAGCTGAAACCTGATCTGTCCAACCAACGCCCTGATAGACCCCCAAAGCGTCTGCGAGCGCCTATGAGTGACGAATTATTCTCTACCCTCCAACCTCTCTCTCACAAGCTGGATGTGGCAAATTTCCATGGTAAGTGCTTGGACGAACTACATTCCCTTGTTCAAACCTTCACGGCAATGACACGCCATGTCTCTTATATATAGTAGCAAATCACCCATATTCTATCGGTGAGATGTAAGTTCCACTTAAACAGGTTTTTTCGACGAGCCACTGCTATGTAGAACCGACTCCCAAGAGGATATTTCCCCGATCACTAAAATCATAACCTGTCTAAGTTTAGAGTTAACCGTCATCTTCCTCTTTTATCCACACAAATTGCTTCTTAACGTAACCCCCGACCCTGAATTGTCCCTGGATCTTATACAGGGTGAACTTTACTGTAAAAAAAAAACAACAAAACATTATAGACTATTCTATCGTTCTCGACATATGAGGGCCCAGCAATTCAACTCCTAGAACAGGTTAGTCGAACTACACGCACATATTTGAATCATCGACATTTTTCGGAAGAAGCGAATACATAGCGTGTTACGATGTTCACAAGCCGCACTCCTCAGGCTTGTAACTCGGAGCTATCCTTCTTCTTGAATAGATGCAAACCAATTTAAGGGAAAGGATGGATTCATACCTTTCCCAGTGGAAGTGTGTGATAAGAACAAAGGTGTAGGTGGTAAGAATTTAAGATTATGAGGATGAGGAGGATAATAATGGATTACATCAAACGAGAGAACGCTGATATATATATATATATATATATATATATATATATATATATATATATATATAATATATAAAAGGCTTAAACACTAATATTCCATGGTCATAATTTATTCTATTGGAATCGTAAATACGATCCAATTTATCAGACCTACAAATTCAAAAAAAAAAACAGAAAAAACAACTCCGGAAATAAAAATAGAAATTAGAGAGAGTGTAAGTATGAGAGTGTGGGACGAATGTTAGAGCTATTAGTGTTTAAGCCTTTTTATTATATCCTTACTCTGTCCTGGACATTGAGTTCTACCTGGATTCTATCCTCTTGAATTTTTTAATTCAAAATATATATGTATGTATCTATGTATATATATTTGTATATTTTGCATATGTATGTGTATATTTATATATATATATATATATATATATATATATATATATATATATATATATATATATATATGTGTGTGTGTGTGTGTGTGTGTGTGTAGAGAGAGAGAGAGAGAGAGGAGGGAGATTATCTAACATAAGATCTGTTCATTTCATTATTAAAAACTCACTTCTAGCAATGAACCAGAATACAATAAGTAACGTTGTAACAGTAAACTAATGTAAACTTTTGTTAGCTGAATACATTATTTCGATCATAATTACATACTTGTTTTCCAAAATGAATGCTTAAGCGCTCGCAGTCAACATAAACGATGTCGATAAAATAAAAAGCAACGAAATTATATCTGACAGCTTTGAAAAACTTGTCCAAGGTAAAGTCCTGCAGGCATTGCCACTTTCGAAAGTAAATGCCTTGAAACATGTGACCAGCATTAATCTTGTTAGCTATGCAGACGCATCTTTCATCGTCTTGAATAATTACATGATCATTTTATCGACAGAATTCTAAATATATAACAATATGAACAAGTAGAGTTATTTGAATATTTATGAAGGAGGCACTAATAAAATTTTCATTCACCAGTCGGCTCCCTCGTCTCTCACTTCTTAAGGTTTTCCTAAATCAGCCCCTGGGCAAAGTTCTCATCCCAAACGCGTGACTCATACGTAAGTGAAGCGTTCAAATATTTTTAGATGCCGAAGATATAAGATAGCTTACGTCTGTTCGATTAATGGGTAACATCGTTTTTATTCTGTAGAGGGCAAAGAAATCGTTCGGAAAGAGATTGCTTATTAATTTTTAAAAAGCTAAAGACACACAGATACATACACACATACATATATATTTTTTTTTCGCGTATAAGACGATTTTTAAATCACCCAAATCACCCTTAAAAATAAGGGTCGTCTTATACTACCATTAGTACACCAGGCTGTTTGAAACTGTGAAGAAGAAGAAGAAGAAGAAGAAGAAGAAGAAGAAGAAGAAGAAGAAGAAGAAATCACTTGGTGAAACGTAAACAAAACAATGGTTCCCCTGTCAGGGAAAGTGTGTAGTAAAATCTTGATATAGAATCGATTTTGTTATTTGGGTAATTTTGAATTTCTAAGGATATGATAAGTAACAACATTTCCAATAGCATCATCTTTGTATAATCGATAAGCAGTCGTCTTATACTACAGGTATAGGATAAATTAATGAAAATTTGCTATATTGTCGCCTTATACACGGACATCTACGGTATGTAGATTTAGGCAAATAAACTGATTAGAAAACTAAAAAAGATTATTATAAAATAAATAGATAATATAGCTATATTATTCAATGAAACATTTTTGAATATATATATATATATATATATATATATATATATATATATATATAATATGAAAAGATTACTTGACTTTTAAATATCAGTTTTATCCCGACATCGATGTTTCTTAGTAAAATTTCCAGTCTTCAGGGGTTGTAGTTTTGAACGGTATTTGCAATAAGAAATTATTTGTTTAGTTTTCGGATGCGAAGCAGACATGTTTTAGGAAAACTTTAACGAGCCAGTGTGCTTTAAAGGCAAAATAGAAACTTGCTTCATTGTTAAGCTGTTCGTAACCCAGAGGTAAAAGCACGCCGGATCAGAAGGCGGTTTCTCCTGCAAAGGCATTTATCTTTATTTTCTTGTGTACGCCGGCCAGTAGAGAAAATAGTGTTTAAAATAAACGGAGCGTCTACTCAAATACGGGTATCCATTAAAATAACATCTGAAGTTATATATATATATATGAGAGAGAGAGAGAGAGAGAGAGAGAGAGAGAGAGAGAGAGAGAATGCGCGTGCATAGACAATGATATCGGAATTAATTTTAAGTGTTCATAAAAAAGTATTCAGATCTGATTTGGTATGCATGAATCATCTTGGTAAATAATTTTATAAATATGGATTTCAGTGCAAAAATAATTTACAAGCAAAATTAAAATTCCCCAAAGAATATCTCGTCGAATGCAAGAGCGTATTGGAAGCCTTGAACGGGAAAAAAATGGAGGAATGTCATGATCAGAATACGCCAAATAAATGAAGAAATATAAACACACTGTTTTCTGCATATAAAACAATAAGCCATTTACTCTATATACATATTTAAACTTTCCTTTATGCACGCAGACAGGAAAAATTCGCTAAACATGCATATATGTATTTATAAAGATCATGTACATATAAATATATACGAATCTATCTATCTATCTATCTATCTATCTATCTATCTATCTATCTAGGTGTCCGTTTGATTGTTTTAGTTTTACGGCCTATCAACGTTTTACAGGTTATTTAAAGCCAAAAATTATTTTTACATCTTGAGAATTTTTGGTGGATAATAATCATTCGCTGAAGATTTACACCCTCCTACTTGGGAAGTTCATATCATTCACTAGTCAATGTCAATATTGATGCCAAACAAACGGCATCTCCTGATGTGCCGTTTCATAACCCGATTTTTCAGCTTTAGATCTTACATGGTGAAAGCTCCTCACTCGGCCTTCTTCAAACAGTCTACCTCAAAAAGTGCCGCCCTCATCTCGGAATGGATCCTTGCTGGAATAGAGGGTTTTATACACCAGAAAAATTTCCAGAAGAGAACGAACTGCCAGCCATGGTTCACCTCTGAATGTGCTGCAACCATAGCTCACCGTAACTACTAATACAATATATACAATAAAGGAATGGTGTAGAAGATCACTTGGTGCATTCATAAATTGTCACAACCATTGCAAGAGAGTTCCAGAAAATGTAAAGTGTAACTATGCACAATCAGTTCAGGCCAAAGTCGAAAGTAAATAACTTGGATCCCGGAAGTTCTGGAATATCTCCAATCAAATTTTGAATTCAAGGAAAGCATCAGTACCTAATATTATAAATGTCCCCTAGGTCATCTCATCCTCGTTAGATAAGACAATGCTCTTCGCCTCGATCTTTGCCTCTAAATCAACGTTAGATGATAAAGGCTATCCCCTTCCCGACTTACCCCGTTTCACTGAGTATAATCTTAGTAATATTTTTATCACAGCGCGAGTATTATCAAGAGTCTTGACCGTAAGAAGGCTACTGGTCCAGGTAAAATTTCACTAGTTTTACTTAAGAATATTAATCCTGAACAATGCTCGTTCTTAACGAAATTATCTAACCGCTGCTTGAAGGAGAAATACTTCCCAAATCTGTGGAAGTTATCAAATGTATGATCTGTTTCCAAGAATGCGAATGAGCGCTCATCCCCCTTTCAGTATAGACGCATCAGCCTCCTCAGTATCATTAGCAAAGTTTTTGAAGCTATAATTAACAAGAAGCTTGCTGATCACATCAATAGGACAGCATCTTGCACAACAAACAGTACTGATTTCGGTCGGATCGTTTCACTGCTGATGCCCTAACGGTCATTACTGACATAATCAGTGAATCATTAGGCAACAAATACATCTCAAAGACGGTCTCATTAGATATTTCAAAAGCCTTTGATAAGGTGTAGCATAGAGAGTTACTACGCAAGCTTTCTAGTTGTGGAAATTCTGGGAGAGTCTACTCAATTATAAAGGCCTTCTAAACGGCTGTCATAACGGGCTGTTAACACCTATCTTCCTGAAGATAGCTATTAACAGCCAATCCTGCAAGCGATCAACGCAGGCGTCTCCCAGGGCTTGCTTCTCGGTTTAACCTTCTTACTACTTTACATAAATGATCTGCTTAAGAATACACTCCGATCATTTGTAAATATCTATGTTGATGATACTACGATATATGGAAGCACTGTCAAAGCTAGATGGCAGTTGACTTCTCCTCTGACTTAGTTTTAACAGTCCAATGGCTCGTTTCATTCAATACCTCGAAAACCAAACGAGAGCCGTTACATCATCACCGAGCGGACACTCCTTCAGGGAGGTCACGTGTCTTGAACGCATTCTTTTTTGGACAAACTCAATCCAAACCTCAAGTAGAACTTGTACATATGATCCATAACTAAAGATGCTGGAAAAAGGGTTGGTTCGCTATACTGCTCCAGAAAGTACCTGGCTCCTCCTGCTATCCTATATCTTTACATGAACCTGATCAGATCAAATATGGAGTAATACTGTCATATATGGACAGGAGCTACCCAGTCTTCACTTTCCAATCTCGATAGAGTCCAAAAGCGTCTCCGCATCATTGTGGGTGTTGAATTATTTTCCACTCTGTAACCCCTTTAACTATTGTCTGATATAAATTCGACTCGAACAATTTTTTTTTCGACGAACCGCTGCTTTCTGGGACCGACTCCCAAGTGGATGCTTACCTGGTCACTACAATCTTGGTATGTTCAAGTCGAGGGACAACCGTTATCCTTCTCACATATAGCTATAAACTATGCGTCTTATTCTGTATCACTCTACCACGAGTGGCTCTTGGGCCTTAGACAGGATGAAAATCAATGTAAAAAATAATGATTTACTGATACGAGCCCTACTAATTAACCTATATCTGGAGAGAAGAGGTAGATTCATTCCATTCCCAAGGGTATTTACCTAAATAGAATTGGAACTCGATTCCGACCCGTTATCCATTACACCACGCGTACATTCAAGTTTAGACCAATTGGTGTTCCCAAACGGTCATCCATCTAGATACTGACCAAGTTTGATGTTGGGTAACTTCGATGATCGTACGAGAACTGGTGATTCAACGTGATATGGCTGTAAGCCGCGTGCGTATGCGTGCGTGTATGTATGTATGCAGTAATGGTTTTCAGGGCTTTTTAGCGTAGCTAAGATTTTTCTAATAAAGACAAAGTTGTGTCTTTCATTCTTTATTGCTTTTTATTTTAGGTTGTTTATTCAGCTAGTACAATGTGACTGAATTAAACACGCTCTTCAACATCAATAGGGCGCCTGAATTAAAAACTCAGGATTTGGTTTATTTTCATTTGATGAGTTTAGGTTAAGATTATAATTAAGCAATAGTACTTCCTTTTCAGTCGTTTTGTATTAAAAATAGCTCCGAGCAAATGGAACTGTAGTTCTTAGTGAGGACCATCTTTCTTCGATTCCTGCGAACTTAACCAAGCATTAGAAACCACATCACTTGAGAACTTTCAACAACGGCAATAATTAAAATGGATAGCAGTTGTAGTTCAAAGAGAAAATAATGACATAATAAAGAAGTTGACGTTCAAACCAAACCTATTTCCTGAGAATAGTTTCAAGTAGCATTGGTTGCTCGATCAATGAATGCTGAATATTTACTTATAAAGAAAAGGCTAATATTACCACGCGCGTGCGCACACACACAGACACACACATATATATATATAAAATACCGCAGTGTTGGTGGGTTCGTGTTTGTGATAAAATACTTTTTTATGGTCTGCATAATTTATGGGAGAAATGTGATCAGGGACAGAACGTATAGAAATATAAGAATGTGGACATAGCTATCAACACTGTATGGCTACAGCCTGTATCGTGCTTAAACGCAAATGTCAGGCATAAACGTAATTATCAGGTGTCTTCACAATATTTATAGACATTTACATGAATACTCAGTCATATACACACGGACGCGAGCACACACACTTATACAGTGTGTCTCAAAAAATTTATACACATTTTGAATTTTTCAAACAAATTAGATTTAAATTGAAGACAGTAGTTAGAAAAGTCTTAAGATTTTGTAACAAATTGATGTCCGTTATGCTTTAGACTTCTAAGACTTTTGTGGAAAAATTCCATCACCTTTTTTGCTTTCCATGATCGTTAACGTCCTGAAGGGACACGGCCCATAGAAAAAGAAGGCATATTACGCACGCATCATTCACTGTATATTCAGAATATCCCAAAAGTTTTGCTCGATTATTACTTATTTTATTGCATTATTGCAGTTGGTGGTAGACTGAAAATGAACGAATTGCTGCTGTCTGACATAACTCTCAGTGTGGCTGAAATGCAGCTGAAGCAAGTCGTCGCTTCAGTGAAGAATCGGCAAAACTTTGGACACTTGTATATCTATCTTCGTGTGAGTATGTGTACAAGCTGCTCTCCAAAAAATCGGGAAAGTTGGACATGAAAATATTTATCCTAACATATTTTCTCTGAAACTTCCCCCTTTCGGTTTATACCGTTTTTTATAAAGGGTGCTAATCTCAAAAAGCATACAAAAATGCTTTCTTTTGTTCGTGAGCAATGCTCCAGTTTCCGAATTTTTTATAGTGCTTCTTACGTATAATTCTATAGTCAGTTTATAATTTATGCAAGAATTTTTTCATCGATCACGTTTTGCATTAAGAAATCTTATGAAATAAGTTTGGACAATACGTAACTAAGTTACATGTGCGGCAATAAACCAATGAACATAATGTCAAGCTTCACAGTTATTTATAGGCAGATAATTAAGTAACGCAGAAATGAAAATTTATAAAGCACTTTTTATGGTCAGTTCCATTTGCTTGATATAGAAATGATTTTGAAAACATTCAGTATCAAAGTTTATGTTTAGTAGTGAAAACTACATGCAATTTCTGTTTTTATTGACAAGAAACGGTATAGAAATATAAGAATGAATAGTTATTAAATTGTCACCGTTTATTTGGCAGTTTTAAAGAAATAAAAATTGTAAAATATTGCTTGACAGTTTAGATGAATATCTATTTATAAAAGGTTACACGATCGTATTTACTCTACTATGATGGGAGAATCGCGGTCACCAATTTGTAGAGTTAAGTCGTATCTTCATGTCGTAGAGGTCGATACAAGAGTAAAAGGTTACTTCGTATTGTATGGCGAGACGTTTTCTTGAGTGTAGCAGCTGGAGGCAGGGGAGTATATTTAGTGATTCTAAACAGTGAGATTGATAAAACTTGTGGATAAATATATAAATTAAAATTCGAACACATTAGATCAATAATGAAATATTTATTTTAACTTATGTGCTGATTTATACAGTGTGGCTTGTAAAGTTCAACAAAGGGTAATGTTGAGGTTTGTGGTGTTTTGAAGATATCGCTGCTTGAATAGTGAGTATTTGAATCGATGTACGTTGAGGAGTTCTGTTATGAGTAGTGAGGGTGATATTAGAAAACTGTTAACCTTAGGGGGATATTAAAATTTCTGAGTGTTCTTTTTTACCATTCTTTATCCTTAAAGCTTAAAAGAAGATCAGATAGGCTTTCACAAAATGGACTTCAGTAGCAACCAATTGTACTGTTTTTATTCTATCTGTTTGTAAGACTGCTTTCCTAGAAATGTTCACTATATAAAATAGATTTTTTTCAGCAAGTATTACATAATGAATTGTTTAGTTGGGGACAGGACCAACTTTTACACGCCATGACGGCACACTATGATTTACAATTAGGAAACATGGATGTGAAAGTTGAATTTACAGATGTATTACTAGAATTTTTCGAGTTGAAAAGAACGCACTTGAAGTCGAAGTAGGACGAGTAAGAATTCACAAATGAAAACTAGATCACATAATTTTCTGGTGGTGGTGCTGTTGGGGGTTGGGGGCCAGCACCACTACTGTGACGACGGATGTATTCATTAATAATAGGTTTTTATTCTAAAACTTTAAAATTTTTTGTAACTCAGAATTAAAAAACGTGTGTGTGTATATGTATTTTATAGTTATGGATTGATATATATATATATATATATATATATATATATATATATATATATATATATATATATATATAATAGACTTCACCTCAAGCAAGACAGTATAAAGCCACTAAGACAGAAGGGTTCACTGGGTTTGCAAGAATTAGAAAACAAAAAAATATATAAAAAGATCGAGAACAAAAGAAGAGTAATCAGGAAGACCGTAGATAGGGATTGTCGGTGCATTTAAATTTTTGAAGATTGAAGTTGACTGGAAAGCATGGGGCCGGAAGAAATTTCCACGAGCAAGAAAAGAAATTGTTGGTATAGAAATTACAGATTGCATCTAGCCTATTTAAATTGATAAATCGCCAGTCGAGTTTTTTTGATTAATAGCGAAGAGGTCAGAACAATTTGAAAGTACTTATAGAAAAACAGGGGTCAAACTTTCCGGCGGTGGGAAAGAGATTGAAATTAAGAAATTTCCACGATATTAAAGATTTTAAAGAAATCTAAATAGATGGTATAGAAATTAAAGTTGAATCATTCCAGAAATAAAGAACGTTAGTCCAAGAAGGCACAAGTATTTCAGCTATGATAACATCCAGAAATGATATTTCAGATGATTAATAAAGAGCAGCTTAGTTTTGGAGGCGTTATTGATAAAACGATTACTCAATATAATCGATAAGGAACCTACTTAAAACTATTTTAGTATTAAATGTCCGATCTTAAACTGATTTAGATAAAAAAAATAAAAACCCAAGACAATATTAATGTTATTTTTCCTACTAGTTTACCAACTCCATAAAAATGCTGACTTATACGAATTTTTTCTCATATATGTTGTTTTTATGGAGTCAGTCTTTTTATGTCCCGGCTTATCAAACCTCTTGCCTTTAAACCTGCCATTAAGTTACCTCCCATTTCTGGTCGGCACTAGTGCAATGGAGACAATTCTAGTACTGCAAAATGTTTATAAGTTTTGTAGAAGCCAATTAGCATATTAGAGAATAAGATGTTTCAGAGTTCATGTATTTCGCAAGATTACTAGCTTTAAATATTTTTGCCAGAGTAATTCACCTGTTGTAGATGTATCGTTAATATTTGTTGTAATTTATTTCCTAATTTACAATTGACATTATTAATGCTATCATATATTCATCTCTCTGCTTTTGCTGTCGCTTTTGATTTTATAACTAAGAACAATGTTTGTTTAACACGATTAGCGTCCATTTTACTTTGCACCGAACGACCGAAGTGAATTATATATTGATTAAAAATTATTTCATTAGCGCCGCAAACTGCGCATGCACGTCTACTGCATAATGACTGAGAAAAGCTACAGCAATAGCAGCAGTAGTGATGGCACCTTCGGGCCTCCAGAAGCTTTTAATATGCAGGCATGCATTTAATGTAAGTCTGCTGTTTGTAATAACACAACTAATCATCTTTTCTTAGTGGAAAGCCAATTACGACTTATTTGCATTTAAACTAATTAGCTTTATGATAATCCAGTGTTGAAAGCTGATGGATTATTTACATCCGGATTAAGAGAAATGGCGACGTCAGACGAAAGGTTATTCGAAGTCGCGACCAATAGTTTCGATAAGCTGTGTACGTGAAGCCAATTCAACCTTTTGGCATTTCAAAGCTAGAGAGAAACAATTTAAATTAATATGTACTTATACAACCTATATACAACTAATTAAATGCGAACCTCTGGCAGTTTTAGTAACGGACGAGCTAGTTGTGGAGAAACCTGAAGCATAACATTAGATATCATTAAGCTTGAATCGCGTTATCACAATGTCAAATTCTGATTTCAACTAAAAAGTTTTTTTATTCGACTATGGTTAAAAGCAGGAACAAGTTTTTGATTGGAATATTTAATTGTTCATCCAAATGTTAAGTTAGCGCAATTCTCTTTCAAATATAACAATTAAAAATTTAATGCTGCTAAATTATAATTTGTTTTTTAATTTGAAATATATCAATTCGTACTGCATTATCTTAATTCCAGTAATACACTAAATTTAATCTTTCTCGGCGTTTATAGTCTATCATCTCATCTCTTTTCTCTCTTGTATTTATTATCTCGAAATTCGTGAAAAGCTATTTTATATTATATAAATATATTATATATTCATTTTTCCCAGTTTCGTTGAAAAATTACGTTATCATTTACAAATGGAGTCATTTAATGAAATACTAATTGACTGATTGTGAAATATTAATTATATTAATGTTTGATATATAAAAAATGAATTATCACACCATATTTTAGATAAGATGAGTAAAGTCTAAGCAGTTTACAGTATGTTCTTTAAAATTTATTTGCAATAAAAATTACAATGACCATTTAAATACTTAAAGTATTTTTACTTAATTTTTTCTTAATTGTAAAGGAAGCTTGATAAGGAGAAAAAGAATGATGGGAATTGTTTGGATTGTCAACTGTCCTTTATCGGAAAGGATAATCCTTTATTTAGCGCTTTTTGTCATTGTCTTTTGGCTTAATTTGGAAGGTAAAAACAATGTAATTTTCAATTGTATTGTGTATCTGCAGAAATTAATTTAAAAATTAATATTTATATATTTTGTCATTATAACATACTAATCTTAGATGTGCAAAATCGTTTTCCAAATAAACGTTTGCCTTTTTTTGGCTACTTTTGCCTGCGTTTTTAACAGTCTGTTCTTTTGAAATTTGTTTATTTTGTTGCGGTCGGAATATTTGTGCAATCCTCAATGAAATATTTTGTTTCGAAAGAACAATCAGAGTTTACATAAGAGCTTAGCGATAGTCTGTTATCTTAAGTTCTGTCCATGTGATACAGTGTCTGCTGGGAAAGCAAGCGTCTCCATGCTATTTAATCTTTTGTATCTATAGCTTTGTACACGATTAACCTTCTTGCTATTTCGATCGATTCTTTTGACAGCGACCATCTTTTCACGATAAAGTGTTTTGCTGTATTCTTTTCTTTTATATATTGCCATGATCTTTGGCCAAGAAAAATTTTAAAAGCCAAAGGCGATGAAGTTTAAAGTTTCATCAGTGTCAACAGTGAGTTTATCGAAGCAACAAAATTGTTTAAATTTATATTTATTAAGAAATCAAATAACGAGATTTAAAATGAAAGCAATATTTTTAATAACAGAAAATGTATAATTTCTGCTTTCCCCAATTCTTATCTATCTATCTATCTATCTATCTATCTATCTATCTATCTATCTATCTATCTATCTATTATTTACAAAATTCCTTTAAAAAGAGATTAAATACTTTTATCTTAAATCCTTCATTTTACTCTTGCTGTCAAAATGGCTACAGTATCAAAATGTTCATTATCATAATCCTATCAATCTTAATAATTTGTCCAAAAAAATAATCATAAATGCTAAAATAAAAAAAAATTGCGAACAATATGGCTTCTGTTGATAAGTTAAATTTTGATATTTATTCGTTATTACGAAAAGAGATATGAAAAACTCCAACAGCTATTTTAAAATGATGTTTCATAATGGACGAGGAATTAAGGAAGTAAAATTAGACAAAACCAGGAATGAAAGACGTTTTCCACGTTTGTAGAAAGAGTGAATTATCTGTTAATACGGTGACCTAACAAAATTCGTCATCCATATTCTGATGAATAGAGCGCGTAGCAGAATGAGACCAGAGATAGGACAAGAACAGTGCGGGTTTGTCAAATACATCAAAACAAGGAACGCGATATTCGTGCTTAGAATATTATCAGAAAAAGAACAATACAAATGCAGAAGGACGTGCACCTGTGTTTTATAGACTACGAAAAGGCATTCGACAAAGTACGCCACAAAGATCTGTTGGAATTGCTCAGCAAACTTGATATATTCGGGAAAGACATTAGAATAATCAAGAACCTATACTGGCTGCAAACGAACTGCATGCGGATAGAGAATGAGTTCAACAGATGTAAAAAAAATAGAAAGAGTGTAAGGCAAGGATGTGTCTTCTCACCGGATCTATTAAAGCTATACGTTGAGACAAGTCTGAGAGAATTGGAAATCCTTGAAGGATTCATCATTGGCGGCCACAATCTTAACAACATGAGACACGCAGATGGCACAGTGCTGATAGCAGGCACAGAAAAAAATTACAAAACCTCCTACAAATGTAGCGAAGGAGAGCGAGAAGAAGGGACTAAACATAAACTACAAAAAGACAGAATGCATGGTCCTTAGTAAAAAGATGAACCCGAAATGCGATTTACAGGTCGGAGACACTAAAGTCAATCAGGTGCGGAAATTTAAATATCTGAGAAGTGTTCTGACAGAGGAAGATAAGTGCAACGCTGAGATCCGAAGACTTATTGGGATGGCCAAAGACGCTAGGCAGAGTATTACGGACAGGTGGATTTCGTTGGTAACAAAGAAAAGAGTGCTGAACTGCTACGTGATATCTGTCCTCCTTTACGGTAGCGAATGTTGAACGGTCTCATCAAAGATGAAGTGGAGACTCGAGGCAACGGAGGTATGGTTCTACAGAAGGATGCTAAGGATATCATGGACTGAGCGTGTGAGCAACGATGAGGTTTTGGAGAAGATGCAAACAAAGAGCAAGCTTATACTTAACATCAGGAATAGGCAGCTGAAATTTCTGGGACACGTAATGAGAAAGGAGGACTTGGAGAATATGATACTCACAGGGCGAATAGAGGGAAAGAGAGACAAGAGAAAGCAAAGCGTGACATACCTAGCGGGCTTAAGCAAGTGGATGACGGAACAAGGTTTGGGAGAAATAGCAAGGGGAAATAAACTTACAGAGAGCTACAAGGGATAGTGGGAAGTGGAGAGGCATGATCGCCTAAGTCCTGAAGTGACAAGGCACATTAAAGAAAGAAGACTGGCGAGTACAGTAAGAATATAACAGATTTTGAAAGCCATTAAATTAAACATACATACTCACTATAAGTAGACAATAATTTTTGCGCGCGCGCACACACACACACATATATATATACATTCAGGTTTCATTGAAAACGACTGATAAAACTGCGATAAAGCTTTTTATAATATTTTTCTTACATTCGTACAAGTGATTTCTTTTTTAGACAGAGTGTGTATGAACTGTCGAAATCATCTGTGCAACCGAGCGCTTTCTGCTAATTTATTAGCCATTAATAGCTTTCGGTTAACAGGTTATCTGAAACAGATCACTGAAATCTGTATAAAATAGGGATTGCTAACTAAATACACAACACACACACACACACACACACACACACACACACACACACACACACACACATATATATATATATATATATATATATATATACACACACACACACACACGTCCACACACACACACATACTCATATATATCTATGTATACGTGTCAGTGCCTTTCTTTGTTGTGTGTCTTTGTGTTTATAATGAGTGCTGAAGCATTCTCGTCCACAAATCTGACCCAGTGATAAAAGCATCAGAATATTTTGAATCCCTTTTTGTTTGGTCCGGAAACTCAGCACAAGGGGATGTGTTAACTTTCACCACAAAACACATACCGATACACATGAAGAAAGAGAGGGAGAGGGAGAAAGAAAAAGAGATGCAGATTGCGTGAGCAAGGGAGATAATAACATTTTAAAATTTTATATTTTTATAATAACCATTAATGTGTGTGTGTGTGGTATTACTATGATTTCTGGAAATTTGATAATAATTTCATACACAAATATCTAGTTTCCACAGTCTCCTTCAAAATATTTTCCTTGGACAGGTATGCAGTGATATCATAAAGAGTACCGTTCTCAAGGGATAGAGGTAAAACATTAATACATAATACATTAAGTTTATGCAAATTCCTCGAAGGTTTGGATCATACGCCGTATTGACAGAAACTTTTATATGTTATGTGTTTATGCCTGTACTTACATTCTCGAGTAAAGCTTTTTTTGGAATTCGTTTAGACATAAAATTATGATCAAATGTTATACAAGCGTGAACGCATAAAACAGAAAGCGTGAAAACATAAAACAGAAAGCGCGAAAACAGAAAATAAAAGCGCGAACACACAGAATAGAGGCGCGAACGCATAGGACAAGAAGCGCGAAAGTGCAAAATAGAATTGCAAACGTAGAGAGAAGCGTGGATATACAAAATAGAAATGCGAATATACAAAATAGAGCCTCAAACCTACAGAATAAAAGCGAGGATATATTACAATAAATGTCTTAAATTCCAATTTTCTTTTTAAAACTCGTTGATAAATGCATATTTATGGTGATTGTCTAAGCGTAGCTTTAATGCGACACAAGGCCGAAAGTATGGATCATTCAATGAAAATCGAACTCAGTTGTAACCTTTACACTACACTACATTACTTGCTAACCTTTAAACTACGTCGAAGTGTTCAGTGAATGCATTTGAAAAAAACAAAAAAACTCTGTGACTGAAAGATTCAAATCATGCTAAATAATCTCTTTTTCACCATTTTCGAAATAAATTTTTAAAGACTGCCAAAATGTTGAATTTTATGATAAGTGGTGTAAATACTTTCAAATTCTTCGTATTTAAAAAAATGACTTCCGTACCTGAAAGTACGTTTTTTATTTGCAACAGCCGAATGTCTTAACATTATCTATACAAACTAATACTGATGTCTACTTTTATATTCTGAATACAGTTACAAAGCAACATGGCCGTGACTAATATTTTTAATTAATAACTCAGTGTTTAAAGTTAGTTTGCATAAAATATTATTTAATGGTTATTAAACTTGTTTGGTGGTTCATGACTAATGTTCAGGTTTTAGAGTTTAGGTCTACTTTACTTGATATTTTTATGAACTAGGGTAATTCATCCCCAACATAGAGAGTATTTACATTTTTCTGCAAAATATATATCACTTCCTAACGAGAAAAGTAATCAGGATTTCTTTTGGAAGTATTTAATCTTTTAAGGGATTTATTGTATGTGCTAAACAACAATTGGAAAGGCTTTGTATCTTTATAGAATTTACTCATGCAAAATGAATGTTAATATTCATTTGTTATACGATGGAACATCATTCAAAACGAACGACCAAACAAAAAGAACATCATTCCCAGTTATCGAACATAGAATATTTAAGTTCATTTAATACTCGATCAAAAGCAGGTCTCTCAGATGACTTACAATGGCTGGACACGCAACCAGTGTCGCGTAATGACGTCTCTGCTTAAGCAATGTCTGACCTAATCACTAAGTGAAACACACAGCTTCTAAAATATATCAAACCCAGAAAATAAATTTGCTAAAAATTAAAGAGATATCCATACATCACCCCATCTGTAAATATTTATATCACTATAACAATACAAAGACCTTAATTTAATTATCGAAAGACCTTAAAATTTAGTGTTTACATAAAAACAGGTTTGAATCTATAATATACCTGTAATATCAGATTTATTCTTATAAACCTATGTGAATTCCGAATATTTATCTTAAATCAAACTTCATCAATCGATTTCTATCCTCTTTAACTATGAATTTAGATGACAGTTGTTTGTAAATTGCACGAAATTTTCCTATACTTTTTTCATAAACTAAAATAAAGAACCATTTTGATATAATTTTGATGTGCATGTTAAATTCAAAAACATTATTTTTTTTTAAATGAATGACCCTTCAGAGCATAGGCAATCATAACTTTCCACAGATTTGTTTATTATTTGTGAATTGACATAATATCTTAGGAAGATAGTGGTGTGGTTTTCCGTGGCTATCTCCATGGTTTGGAATTCGGAATCCCCCTTCTTTTAGACTGTTGCTACTCAAGTCTAAGGAGCTCAGTCTACTCTGCTACTTAACCCATAACTGATGCCTCTCCCAAGAGCATTTGTGCGAAAGTGAAAAAAAGAGACTAGCCTGGAATTTGATAGAAGTTTGTCGATTTTCACCTTCAGAGCAAATAATTGCCTATTCTACAGTTTTTCTGTTTTTATTTCATGAATCCAGGTTGAATGACGGCCAAATACAGATCTTCATTTAAAATGAGTTGATTATCATAAGTCAGATTGAAACCGCTAATCACAGCACCATCTGTTCTCTTTTACTGGGAATGGTGAGTGCTGCATGTCTGTTACTGCAAAGAAAGCCTATTTTGTTTTAATAATTTCCTTTCCTTTACAGAAATAGATCATAGGTTCTTTTCAAAATGAATTTATATGCACTTGATATGACAATCATGTGGCAGTTTCTTCAAAGATAAAGAGGAAACTTCAGACAACAGAGATGGGTTCAATAGAAGGACACTGAGAATAACATGAATGGAACATGTAAATCACGAGGAAGTTTTAAGGAAAATCGAAACAAAAAGGTCACTTATACTTAGAATCACGAAGAGACAGCTGAAATGTCTGGTTTACATAATGAAGAAAGAACGCTTGGAGGATTTAATACTAATAGGACATATTGAAAGCACGAGGGACAGAAGAAAACAGCAAGTAACCTACCTTACAAGCTTGTGTAAATGCAGAACATAGAGGGGGAGGGATAATAAAAAGACAGACAACGCTAAAACCAACAAGTCATGGAGAGCCATGATCACCCACCTCCCGAAGAGACACGGGACATAGATGAATAAGAATATGACATTCAGAGTTTCAGCTGAGAATTACAGCGTTAGACACACGCAACTAAAGTTAAATTCCTATTTAAATGACAAGAGTTTTGTAGTCTTATCTTTCGAGACTTTGTAACAAATTCTGATTTTATTTTCCAAATTAAATGTAATTATATAAGGCAAGATCTAATTTAAAAATACGATAATCAAACGCACTAACATTGCATAGGAGCTGGAGGAAATTGAATTGATTTTTTTAAACTATATGCTTAAATATAGAAAATTCAGGCATCTGGAGAATTCTTTGGATAAAAATAAATATCAGAAATTAATTTTTAAAAGTCCCTTCGAAACTTTTAAAACTCATTTCAGGATTTTTAAAAGCTCCTTAAAATCGAACCCAAAGAAGAAAATAAATTTCACGGCATAAAAGTTTGACATTAAAGGGTAAATTAAAAAATACAAAAACAAAAGCAAATAATTAATCAATTTGGATTCTTTTTCAAAAGTAACAGAGGAACCAAGTAAGGTCAAATAAGTACACGGAGTAAATTTTAACAAATTAAAAAAATCTTGTGTTCTACTATTTTTTTTTGTTTGTAAGAGTGAAAAAACTCGAAGATTTTGTAGGTGTTCCACTTATTTATTTAGTTTTTTTGCTCGGGGGGTATATATGAACAAACAGACCTTTCTTTTTCTCTCTCTCTCTCTACATCCCACACACACACACACACACACACACACACACACATATATATATATATATATATATATATATATATATATATCGAAAAATATGACAAAATACTATTTGTTGATATATAAAATTATACGAAATTATATATCGTTATATCATATGTATAAACATAACACACACGCTTATACATATATTTTTATATATATATATATTCTTGTAACGCGTTTCATCCTTTAGGACTTAATCGGCTAAAGTGATGTTTACGCTAATGTGATTACATATGCACACGAAGGAGAGGAGACGCAGATTTTTTTTTTAATAAATATGAGCTTGGGTAAGTGGTTAAACTGATTTCATTTAGTTTCTTTTTGTTTATGTTTGTATAACTTTTGCCATTAAATATCACACATTGTGAAAATAGAAGATCTGCCAAGAAAAGTCTAATGTTGTAAGAACCAGAACGCAGATTTACTAAATTTATTAACGCACTTTTAGGCAGATTTTCTATTTTGACAATTTAATAATAAAAGTGATCAAAACATAAACCCAAAAGGAAATAAACTAGATGAAATTGGCTAATGTATATATATATAAAACACATATAAAAAAAGTCGTTCTTTTTGTGCGCATGCGTAGTCGCATCAATTTGGTCCAATGTCCAAAACGCGTCACACGAAAAGTTTTTTCAATTTTATCACAGAGTTTCCTAAAATTATATATATATATATATATATATATATATATATATATATATATATATATATATATATAGGGTGTCCATAAAGTTCGTGTGCACTTGAAAAATTTATAATTTTAAAGTGCACACGAACTTTATGGACACACTGTATATATGTACTTTTCCTTAATTCTATTACCGATGAAAATATATTATTTTCGGGTGTTTGTTTTTGTTACTGACCCTTTCTCATGTAAAAATATTATAAATGCTCTAATTCTATCTTGAATGAATCTCCATTTATTTTGTACTGAACGAAAAAGAAATTTCTACACACTGAGTCGTGCCTTAGGAAATTTTATGTAAATGCACAAGTTTATGCAATTAGAATTGCGTTCACACAATCTGATGTTTTTCATTTACTTGCAACGATTCTGAAGAATAGCGATAAGATAGACCCGTGCACTTCAAAATTCGTAAACTGATCTGATGTTTTAAAGTGAGAAAAAACAGACAATTTTCAAAGGCGAAGTTTTCAAAATAATTACTTTTTAGAAGATATTTCAGAAATTGAAGCATTAAGAGAAAATAACAGAATTTTTAACAAAACCAATTCGTCCAGAAAATTGAATTGGATATTATTTCTTGGAGTTCCGACTTATAAATATTTTGTAATATTTTAGAAGTTTATTTGAAACAAACACATTGATTAACTTCTTGTGTCAATTTGTTTTATTCTACATGCAATTTCGTTTGTGTGGTAAATGACAACAAGGACAACTGCATTACATGTAATCATCTCAATTAATTATAAGCGAGTCAGACTGAGAATGAAAAAAAAAAAAACTATCGAAATTACCAAAACCTATCCTGAGAGCTTCATGAACGGTAAGAGATAATGTTGCCGACTGTAACCGTAATACTAGTGACACGGGGTATTGTGTCAGACCTCAAAACGGATAAAAACAAATAATATATCTGGATGAAAATACACATACTACGAGTTATCAGTCTAGGAGAAATAGCAAACATATTGAGAAAAGTGCCGTAAATTGGAAGGAAATTGATGCCATTTGCTTTTCAAGAAATGTCCAGAAATTCCCGGGTGAATTTAAAATATATTAACAAGAGATAGGATAAGCATGCTATATAGATGTCTTATCATTTCAAAGAATTCTAAACTAATGTAAACTCTCTGTAGTTAATAAGTGGAATTTAATTTTTTAAAAATGACGTTCAATTATTTTCCTTTTAGATTAATTTCATGGTTGCGTGGTGTCAAATTGGTTTATTTGGAATATGGCCCATCACTAGGTTTCTTAAATTCCATTTCCAGCAGTTGTTGATAATAATCACTTTTATCTCACCGCATTTCTTAACAACTACTATTCTGTCAATTTTCATAATTGTTTTCCTATAACTGTCTTTTACTTTCTCAAAATAACTTGCTTTCAGACAGTGATTTCAAGAGACGTGTTTTCCGTAACTCATTTTGCGTAACTTCTTTAAATGTAATCTTAAAGTTTATATACTTTTATCTGATTTTTCTATGCCGAAATAAGAATAGATATTTTGTAAAAATGCAGAAAAAATAAACTTATAAGTGACGCGATTGAATTGCTATCAACGATACATCCGGTTGTAAGAGTGTTCACTATTTTATATATTTTTTGTCTGTTATCTTAATATTCCTTGTTTTTAATATAATACGTCAGGAGGTGCATTTTCGGCCTTTATTAGGTATACGTTGTATCCAGTCTTTAAGTATAAGTAAAGATTTCTTTTCTTAATATCTAGTTTCGTGAGTCATCACCCTTATTGAAAGTGGAGTCACCAACAAGATTCTAATCCTTTCGTTCTCTCAGTCACTTGAGACTCTTGGTATGAAAGGAGGTGATAAAAATGAGGAAGGAAGAAGTAAAACCAACCACCCGAAAAGTTGTGCTTAAAACAATAAAAATGATTATAATAACCTGAATAATATACACGATGTCAGATTTTATCCGACAAATAAATGATTTCCAAATAAAACTGATATTAACGAACAGGTAAGCAAACCTTTCAGCATATAATAATTATAATTATATAATAAATATAGCATGTGAATTAAAATTAAAAGAGTTACTTTTATTAGAAATATCTGCAATATTTTATTTTGCCATGTGAGATTTTATAATGGAATACGAGGGTCATTCATCACATTGTAGATAAATATTTACAATGCATATTTATTGAGATCTATTTTTTAATTTCATATATATAAATATTGCCATGGTTGTAAGTAAGATATTTCGAAAGAGAAATTAATAAGTGACAGGAAAATAAAATTATAAATTGCAAAAACCTTGAACAGAGATCAATGAATAACCCAGAAGAAATTAAAAGAATTGCTAATATATGTACAAGAAAAAAAAAAACTATCGTTAATAATATTTTCAAAAAGAAATTAAAAAAATATTAAAAAGTAATAATGAAGATAAGTGAATTGACCAACAAGAAAATATTTATATAATATATATTAATCAGAGAAAATATGCAGATTATAAAGACCATTGATCAAAAACGCCCAAGCACTCAAATGCGCAAACTACCATATTTAAGTAAACCTCACAAAGAGGCGCATATAAGTTTGTGGCAGAAATATATGAAAAATGATTTCTCAACAGTAATCTTTACTGGTGAACGTAGAATTATATTTGATGGATTTAATTACTGGACTATCAGTCGAGTCCTTCGTGTAAATGGAAGGACGCAACATCTAAAAGGACTGGCCTAGAAAACAACAGGGAAAGGTAGGCTAATGTTTGGGGCTAGTATTGTAGACAGTAAAATTATAAAGTTGATGATTGTATCAACATAAGTGTAGAGAATTATAAATTTTCAGAAAAGGCGTTTTTGAATCTACGCAAGCAGGAAACTTTGATCTGAACAGTTTCGTCGTGTATGACGATGATTCTTTACAATATTAAGGGTAGGTATTGACCACCATGCTATAAATGGTTTCAAGAAAACAAATTCAATAGAATATATCCAAGAATCTCCAGATATTAATCTAATAGAAAACTTGTAATTAAAATATACGTACAGGAGAAAAGAGAGTAATATTCAATGAAAAATGTGGCTTCGAACGAATAAAACTGATTCGATAGTAAAGTCGAACAGTAGAAGTTAACAAAATCAACGGGTGAAACGTTGATGAAGGGTATAGAATATCAAAGAGACCATATTAAGATGTAAAATAATAAAATAATAATTAATTTATTCAGGTGTGTAAGATACTTTGCTCATAAAATTTATGACCCCTTGCTCATATCTTTTGGATTTAATTATAAATAAAATTTTTATTTCTTTTCGTTTGAAAAACTAACAGGAAAATGTTAATATTTAACAGCCACCTCCCACGAGGGATGTATGTGGCACAAGGCCGAGTTTACCGTGGGTTCTCCGAGACCGTAGGCTCGCTCAAAAATATTCCCTTAGAAGCCGCATAAACGGGTTCAGAGTCTGTCTACCTCCCCGGACGAAACTTTGCCCTTTGGCAAAGCCTCGTCCGGGTTCCTCTCTGCCAAAGGCAGAGAGTACGACAGTTGAACAGACTAGAGCACTAAAATGTTAGGAAAATGTTATTGTAAATATTTTAATAAAGATATTATATGTTATTAGATGAAACTTTCGAGGTATATTGCTCATAGCAATATAAGTAGATCCTGAAAATATCAAGCTGGTTATTACAAATTTTATTATGAAAACATTGTCTTTTATAATAAAATCTGACATAATGTATAACATTATACTTAGTTTAAAATAATTATCTTTCGCATAATTCGTTTCATCACTAAAATTTCTAAAGATACGAAAAATCAGTGTCTTAATTAGCGATTACACTTTACTCACTGTACTGAACGTAATTATTTTGATGATCTCAAATCTTGAAAAATCGTGCAACTGCTATTCAGAAGATTGTTGGAATGAAGTGAGATGATTTCGAGATGCGTTAAGAGAGTTCAACTAGCGACAGTTCTCAAACGTTTGAGTAACAGATTGGGACATTATTGTCGAATAAAGTTAGAAGCCAAGAACTATGTCTCTGTATACGTTGTTACGACTGCGCAAACGATGTATACAGTACCATTATGGTAATGTAAAACTGCGTGTGGAGATAGAATTAAACGAGAAGGACAAGATGCAAAGAAAGGGTGGGAAAGAAAGAAAGAAAGAAAGAAAGAAAGAAAGAAAGAAAAGGTGAGATGACGATAAAAGGTTGGAAGGGAGAGGGAAAAGACGAAGAAGATGAAGAAAGGATAAAGAAAGTAAAAAATAAAGGGAGAATGAAACAGAGAAAGGTAACTAGAAAGAGAAAGAAAGAAAAAGAAAAAAAAGGAAAAATAAGAAGAACGAAAAAGATGCCAATAAAAGAGGAAAGAAAAAGAGGAGGATAAACTAAGAATCGGAAATAAGAAAAAAAGGAAAAGAAATGGAAAATATGATGACATCAAAGGACGGGAATTAAAGAGCGGGAAAGGGAAAGAGAGAAAAATAAAGAAGAAGAAAAAGAATAGATTAAAAGGGCAAGAAAACGAGAAAAAGAAAGAACATGTTCAGTTAGAAGATACAGTGAAAGAAAGAGAGGAGAGTAAGGACTTGTAGAGAGCTAGAATTTCTTGGCGGGAGGTTTATTGGACTGATCCACCCGTGCCTCTAATCTACTTTGCATGTCGTTATTAGCGAGCATCGTAGAAAATCACCGAGCTTCGTGCGGAAGGTCAGTGCTCAATTTTGGCTGTTCATCGACATCATCTATGCCCCTACTTCACCTTTGCCATCAACATACATCAGCTTAATAACTACCAACTGCGTTGCCGCTCCGTATGGGCTATTATGTCTGGTTATAAAGTTAACGTCGGGCAGAGAGGTTACCGTGGACTGTTGGTCATTTCGATGGAATAGGAAATGTGACATACACATGCATTATTTTAGAAGGGGTGATAATGACGTGTTTATCTATGTATTCACAATTATATATATGCAGAAAGAGATAGAGTGGGTCACTGAGAGAGAGTAGAGATCATGTGAAAAGAAAAAAAGACAATAAATGTAAAGTAAAAGAGGAAAAAAATGCGAGTCAATCGAAAGTAGAATGTGAGAGAGAGAAAGAGAGGGGATGAGGAATAGAAAAGAAATAACGAAAAAAAAAAAAAACCAAAGAAAATAGGGAGGAGGGGAAAAAAGAGAGAAATGAATAGAAGATAGAGATATAGCAAAAAGATAAAATGAATAAAAGAGAAAAAGAGGGGTAAAGTAAAATTAAAAGAAAGAAATCTGAAGAAAAAATAGAAAAAAATAAGGGTTCATTTGAAAATGTGGCATGACCTTCTATTGAGCACCTGAGAATTCATGTGAAAATAGAAACTTTCTCTTGAACATTTATAGATTGCAATAGTTTATAATGAAATAGTCATTTTCAGAAAATTCTTTATTCAAACACACAAAAATCCACATTCAGGCATTTATCCATTACAAAGAAAATCTATGAAACTTATGAATATTTCATGACAAATGATTGAAAAAATGTAATTTTCACGGCAATAGACATCTACACCGCAGTGTGCTAGTAAATGCAAAACACACACACACACACACACACACACACACATATATATATATATATATATATATATGTATAATATTAAAACACTAATCTTGTATGTACGTGTGTGTGTGTTCGCGAGATAGAGTTTAAACGATGGATAACACCCAAAAAATTTAGAAGCATCTTGTACCTTGAACCCCTTATCCACTTATCCAGGTTAAATATGAAATCATATTTTTTTTCTTTACAAAATCTAAAAATACAGAATGAAAGATAAAGTTTGACTAATTTAAAGTGCTGTTCTCTATTCTGTAATCCAATAGTCTTCTAATTGCAAATGTCAGTGACAATGAAAAGTCTTTTCATTGGTTTATCTAATTTTTTTCACATATCCTGAAAAACATTTACTTGTCATTACGTTTCATCTAAGTAATAGTGTATAATGTTAGTAATAATAATTATTATAGTAACTGGTACCTCATAATTTTTATAATGAATTACCTTTTATGGGTGGTCTAGTGTATATATATATATATATATATATATATATATATATATATATATATATATATATATATATATATATATATATATATATATGAATTCAGAGTTGTCCTTCTCCTAGACCTGTTGCCATTCAATCTGTCCTGCTATTTACTATTAATCCTATTCATCTCCCTCTAGCTATGGAGGAGAAGAATAGGATTAATCTGCCCATGGAACGTAAGTGAATGTAATGGATTCGACTAGAATTCGATCCTGGCTCTCCGATTCCTCAATATATATGTATATATATATATATATATATATATATATATATATATATATATATATATAAGATATGGCTGTTTAATTTTAAGTTACATTTACAGAGAGGTATCATTGAAATTTGCTTCGTATCATTTCTTTCTTTCATTTGTAAAACTTCCCCGAACCCTAACCATCTTCCTACTTCCATCTCTTACGTCCATATCACTCAACATTTTCAGTGATCCTCTAACTTGAATGGCTCTTGAGCCTTGTAGTGGGTGAAAATCAGAATTGTGGATAAACTGTCCAAAATTCATGTTTTGTTGTATTCAACGCTCTCACACATTTTACACACACACACACACACACACACACACACACACACACACACACACACACACACACACACATATATATATATATATATATATATATGTTGTGTGTGTTTAATTCTCTGTTTTTGTGAATATATAAGCATAAACATAAGTGGTTAGAATTTTTGATCCTAGCAAGAAATGAATGTAAAAAAGTGATGTTTGTCCATTGGGTTAAATTTTGGGACATGGGTTAGGCTGAGAACTTTTTGGCGCCAACCTCGTAGTTATATATACACATTCTTCTCTTTATGTAAAATTTAGGCTGGATGTATATTTATTCTTACCCTGTGTATACATAAATACACCGACGCATACATATATCCCAATATTCGCATAAATAATAGGCAAGGATATCAGAATATAAGAATATTTATACAATGTGAAAAAAAGCCATTTATATATATATATATATATATATATATATATATATATATATATATATATATATATATATATATATATATGCTTAATAGTTCTGTAAATTCCGCCCTGAGTCTAAAATATTCAAAATCCCACATTATAGTGTGTACCTTCAAAATTTATGAGGTGATAAGGTCATGTCAAGCCTAAGGCAAGCACTGAAGATGAAGCGAAAGCCAACCGTCGTTATAAATCTTATCATGAAAAACATCTCTAAGCACTGTCTTATATATATGTGACGGTCATATATAAACTACGTTTCACAAAAGAACAGAAAATGGTGTAGGGAACAAAAGAAAATGGCGAAAAAATATTGAATTGCAATCATTTAATAATATAAAGCTATTTTTCTTGCTCGTGCCCAGTGACTTCATGAAATTTTATCAGGACGCTTAAATCATTAGCAAATTACAATATGTTAATTTTAGAGAAGTCGTGGATTAGAAATTTGTTTTTATATTGATGTTTCAATAGTTATACTAATATGCGCAGTTACAATATACAGATAAGACAAATAAATATAATTATTATGTAAGCACTGTTGTTTTTTATTTAAATGTTTAGAAGTAAATTTTAAAGGTTCCCAAAAAAAGGAAACTGGATGTACAGTTCGGAAAATGAAATGATCACAGTTCAAATTCTAGTCGTGTTTGATACGTTTATTTTGTACTAATACTGGTAGTAAAGACACGAATCTGCCTATCTACCCTCCGCAGTTATGGGTAAAATAGCAGAGCAGAAATAGTTATCTAGCCTTAGATGACAACCGATCTAGTAGGACAACTCTAAATTAAAATACCTTGGACGAGGAACTAGTAACTGAACCCCGTAATAATTACTTGTTATTGAAACCATAGCAGCATTCATAACTTACTATGTCACCAGTTCTAAATAAATTGATAGTTTGCATTTTTGCTCAGTAAATGACAAAGAACACACACAAAAGCCATGAAAAAAAAACTCCCGGGTAATATCAATTATTGTTCCTGAATAGATTCTTCAGATTGGAAAATGTACTCCAGCACTCCGTATTGCGAAGCTAGTATCGACAGAGCTACAGTTGACTACAAGTATTGTTGTAAAGCAAATGTTTTCATTTGGTAAAACTGTTCTATTTAATTTTAGTCAAAATCAATTTCTATCGAATGTTCATCGATACAAGTGAAAGCCAAAAATCGAAGATAACCTTGCAACAGAAAATGAAAAGCGACAGTAACAAACTTGCAAATAAAGAGCGCGTTTGCATTTTAGTCTTAATGGCTTCATCAAAATAGATTATTTGGAAGCTCAATAGAGAAAACGCGTCCGGAGAGATTTCAAGTAATTCTCAGATACCAGGATATATTAGCACAGCCTGGTTACTGCATTTTCAGAAAGCTTTTTTTTTTGTATTTTAGTTAAATCTCTGCCTTCTTGTTTGATTAGGCTCATGTTAAAGTTGCAAAAATTGAAGGACAAGAATGTAAAAACAACAACAACAATAAATATATAAATAATAATATAAAATAAATCAGCATTTGAACAACTAATTTCGGACCAATGCGAAAGAGTTCACTCAGAGAAAATGCCTTTTTCTTTTAGCGAAGAAGATATAATGAAACATTGATTAAAAGTTGATAAAAGGAATTATATGTATTCAAGAAAAGTGATCTGTACAACGGTGAATATTATTACCTTATATGTTGGCTGAGCTGAACGTTGGTGAATGCAGCCGTGCATCAGTTAAAGAAAAGCTTCAAACAAACCAGATGACTCTGAAGAAAACTTTTGCAAGCAATCTAATGGTATTTTATTGTTGTCAATAATATTAAGTAAGGCCGAGTTTCTCAGTATTAGAGAGAAAGAAACAGACACTCTAATATTCTTCTTCCTCTTCTATTTTTATTTCTATATGAGGAAGAGAAAAAGGAATCTCGAAAAACATGACTTGTCACTTATTATTTTTTATCCCACGCCCACATTGACTTTTGACTTTTATATCTAACTGCACTGAGAAATGGACAGATTGTACGAAAGTAAAAACAAAAAACAATGTTAATTAAATGAAATTATCGAAACAAGTTCAAATACCGACAAAAGCAGCTTGTATTCAGTTCACGTTAATATAACTAGGAAAAATGAATTCTCCTCACCCTGTTACTTAGACCAGAAAAGCGAATACAACCAAATAAACACACGTTGTTTAAGGAGAAGATGCATTTAACATGCTAAAAAGATAAAAGTTATGGCAGACGGACATTCATGGACATGGTATCGTAGGAGAAACATGAAAAGAGAAACGAATTTCCATATTTTTGAACATCGAAATAAATGCATCAGAATATGCTACATCAAAGCAAAAAAAAAGAAGGAAGGTAAATAGTATCTCTGTAGAAAGAAAATGAAACTAGAAAGCACATAAGTGATTTCAGAAAGATGGCTGGTGACAAGTATGACAAAATAGGAACGGTCATACACTGGTAATTGTACAAACGATTAGGTAAATTTTAGGTTCTCATAGAAAACAAAAATAAGACACCCGGAACCTTTAGATTGTCATGAACAAATCTGTCAGGTTCTTGTAGGAAAATAAACTGTGCAACTATAAGAGAGGAAGAAATTGACAAAATAGCAGGATCTCGTCCGGAAGCTAAGTAATATGTGGAATGCGAAAATTAGGGCTGTGATTATAATAGTTGACACTTGTAAATTGACAAAATATTCAAGACAAAAACGGATTATTTAGAAATTCGGATGACGGCATTGCAAATATACTGAGAAAGATGTTAGCGATTTCAAGAGACTTCTTGTTACTTACTATTCAACGATAGCAAATGAATAGAATGTACTGTCCAGATCATATGGCGGCTTTGAGCTTTCTTTCTTGCTGAATGAAAGCAAAAAAGTAAATGATGTTGTATCAAGATTTTGGGCGATTAATAAATACAGGTTTTCCTCTAATATAAGCATGATTAAGCAGATAGATCTTAAAATTGAAACTTTTGAAAATGCAGGAATCACATCATTTTGTACTCTTTCTTTTTCGTCATAATTCTTTTCAGCTCACTTTAGTTATTACCACAGAAAGAAGGAAAGGGAAAGCGACGATGAAATTATACAAATCATTTTATATTATAAACCAATCCTATTATCAAACATTAATCTTCAGAAACGAATGAGGTCGAATTTGGGAGTGAGAAACAAGTCCGCACTTCTGCAATATTCAGATCAAAGGTTTACAAGCAACGACCTTGCTCGTTACATTTGGATAAGATTTACAAAAACATAATTCGGAATATATTTCCCTTTTCATTTTCTTTCGGTTTTTATTTGTAATGTCAGAATCGTTCTTTGTAAATGTTTATATCAGAATGAAAACTGAATTTTCAAAATATAACGCTATTCTTTTCTAAAAGAATCTTATAACAAAATTGGTTGCAAGTCGAAACTTATTCTCTCTCTTTAAGTACAATATATTTTCAGAATATAGGCAAAAATAGCTCTCCTCATCATCTTTATTTTTAATTTCTGTAAACTTTATCGGGAAGTATAATGCAGTGGCTTCCCATTGCTTTCCTCATAGTTTCGTAATCAATATTATCTCTCTAATGGACTGTTTGCCAGTTTGGATTCGAAAGCCTAATCTGCCCTTCTAATTTCATACAGACTTCCTTCTACGTGTTCGATTCGCAGTAGGACTATTTGTTCTGGTTTTTTTTTTACTCAAATATGATGCTTATTACTGAAAGTTTCTCGGACCGACACACTTAAGAAATCTGATGTACCTACGGGTAGAAGGAAACAGTAAGTCACGTAATAAGTTTCTGTGGACGGATGATACAGCAGGGATGTAGTAAAGAGTCAACATTGCTTAAGGCTGAAATGAGCAGAAAGTTGTAGAGAGCCATAATCGTCCATAATACGAAGGGGCACGGCATACAAATGATTGTTCTACTGAACTGGTTAACGTTAAACGACTCTACTATCATTCATTATACAAATAACTTAATATATAACACCTTTTACTGTCACCTACACCCGGTGGTTTAGTGGTTCGGTCCTCGGGATCTTAGAATGACGTTTTAACCATAGGGCTAACTCTGCGCTATTTAATGCTGACGCTGGTCCAAGTTGGTTTTTGGTTGCTGGCCACGTCGATCCACACCAACTCTGTAGTAAGCCAACTCTGATTCAAGCTGTGAAGGCTGCTACATTAAGGAAGAATTATCTTCACAAGAAAAAGAATAAAACGAAAGTTTCATGGTGTTAATCTTCAGTTGGTTTATATAATCTTGGTACAACACAAAGTAACTCTTCCCGCATCAATCTCTATAGTGAAACTGTGCCTCACCTAATAATTTGGGTTCAAAGTTCTTTCGAATCTGGAAATCTGGTGGCAGCTGACGTGGATTCCAGAGGCACTCAATGCGGTGGTTCTCAGTCCAAGTCTTTGAGCTCTCACTGTTATCTGCTTATATACACTTCGGCCCAAAACTAGCATGGGGACGAAGGGTTCTTGGGATCCGTTGATTCTTAAATTTTCGCATTAATCCTAATAAAGTTTACTTCCCAATTTCTGATTTCTTAATCAACTTTCCAAATTGGGAGAATTACCCACCTCCTCGGAAGTAGTTACAGGGAAGCTCCATCCCGAACTCCAACCTGCTTCACTTCACATCTCGCACTACCACTCTACACAGGCGGTGCTAAATCCTCCCTCTTCTTCCTTCCTTCTCAGCATTCTACTTTCGCCCATCTCTCAGGCCCGGCATAGTGTCTTTGTGACAAATATAATTTTCAACTCGTGTGAGAGAAAGGACGTAGTTTATTCTAATCTTTCATTTTAATTCTCCTGCTTCCTTAAGGTAGAGATAAAATTATCTCTCTATTCTTGGACTTACCCACGTTCAGCGAAAACACAAACCAGAATCTCCTCTCGGTCACAAACATCAAACAAAAATTTACCTATTTTGATAAAATTTGCGCAATTAAATACAATCAGTCTCGGTTAACTGTTTTTAAAACAAAATCATTTAATATATGTAACTTATTCTAAAATTATTTCTTCTTTTCCGTGCGTCATTACGTGAGAATAGTGAGGATACTGACCAATTTCACATAACTTTCCTCAAACTGAATGTGTGGTTAGAAGCTTCCGCAATAAAATAGAAATATCTAAAATGAAACAGCTCTTCACCACTATCATTGACCAGGGTTGATATTCATGCAATTAGCATATAAAGATACCGAGCTGTCTACAGTAGCTTAAGTCTGTAAAATTATTGACTTCAAGACTCATAAAAGACTGAGGCAGAGAGAAAGAGATAAATATAGAGAGTGAGCGAATGCGTGCGTCAGTCTGAGAATAAAAGAAACAAAAACCGAAGAAATCGTATTGATGATTGCTATTTCTGCTAGACTATCAATCGACAAAAGACATGGTACGTTCAAAGAGGTTAGACAGCAATAGTGTTTGTGGCACTTCAAGCCAAGAAGAGTTTTATCTTCCAACGTCTGTGCGTCTCCTTGTCTAGTAAATGTTTAACCTGACTCAGGTCATTTAGGCGCTGTTAACAATAGAGTAAACCCAAACGTATATTTCCTCTTTTATTTTCTCATTTTCCCTTCGATACTTTACTAAAAGCTTTCTGCATTCTATTTTCTTTTTTTTTACGCTTTTAACTCTATCCACTCGAATTGACTTTATCATTATCATGGCATAATGCAACATGGTGAGGGAGATCCTGCTCAAGTTACTTAAATGACAATTTCATTTTACATTCAAGTCTTTGAGAATTGTAGGTTGTACAACTAAATAATGGTTATGGCTTTAAACTTCTTGATTCAATCCTTAACTGCCTTTTTATTTTGATCTAATTTTTACTTGTCCTTTCTTGTTTTCCAACATTATTATATTCTTTTTGGAATATCTTCCTCGCCACGAATTCATATTTGAATCATGTTACATTTTTGTTTTCTTCTATTACTTTTCTTGCCTAATAGTATTTTTTCTATTTATTTTTTCCGTTTCTTTTTTTCTGTTTCTTTTTTTCACCTTCTTGTTTTAAAATATTTTAAGATTATTCTGCACTCCTTTTCTTTTATATTTCCTGTCATTTTTTCATTCTTTTCTCCATGGCTTTAATTCTTCTTTTTCTAATCACGTCTCACCAAGCGATTACAAAAAAAAACAACAAAAAAAAATTAGTTGCTCTGTATATTTTTTTCTCTTTTCTTTTGTCTCTCTTTCTTTTTTTTAGCATTTTCCATATTCGATCGCAAATTGTCGCTAATGTTCTCGCCTCTGAAATTTCTTTTTATATTCCAATCCTTTTCTAATTTAACTTTCTGCTCTCATACCAGGTCTACCGTTTAATATTTATCTTCCATCAATCATTCATCCTTTCAAAATCTCTCTTATTCTTACTTCACAGTTCCTCTTTCGCCATGATTCACTTAATTCCTAAAATCTTGATTATTCCATTTTCTCTGTCAAACGTTTTTCTTTTCCCTATCCATAGTTCTCTCCCCTTTTGCTCAATTTTCTACTTTGGACGAAGATGGCTGCCGTCAGACATTTTGGCAAGACGTCATGACCAAAATACAAATGTCAGTAAGCAAATAGATAATTCATGTAAAGTCTGAAGAAAATATAAAACGGTTACGGAAGAGAAGTTAGTGGTGTATTATGAGACAGAGTAAGAGCTGGGTTAAAAAAGGAAGGACAATCAGAAGAGACACATACACGCACAACCAAGAAAATTCGAGAAAATGAAATATTTGTTCACACATCCAGGGATATATCTGGTATTTAACGAGACATTTGTAGTCATAAAATAAATTGGGTAAAAAGTGAATTAGAGATAGATAGATCGATCAATATATATATATATATATATATATATATATATATATATATATATATATATATATATATATATATATATCAATTCTATATATATATATATATATATATATATAGGGAGAATTGATATGTATATCTATATACATTTATATAATTTTAAACGTGCTCAAAGTAAATGTATGTTTTATATGATAATTGAATATTTTGTATTTATCTATCTATCTATCTATCTATCTATCTATCTATCTATCTATCTATCTATCTATCTATCTATCTATCTATGCATATTCACATAAACTCACAAAAAAGTTACAGACAAATAACTAATAATGTAATTTCTCCCTTCCTTTAAATAGAAGCATCTACGCAATGCGACTTGGTACCTACCAAGAGCTGGCGGTGTTATGTAGATATATGTTTTAATACTTTCACCCCAAGAAAAGCAATAAAGCCACTGAGTCGCAAGGGGTTACTAAGTGTGAGAGTATAAGAGAAAATAAAACATTATTAAAGAGAAAAAAATGAATGAACCTGAATTAAGAAGTTAACGACTGACATTGTATTTAAATTATTGAAGATCAAAGTTGAGTAAGAAAGGAAGAAGCCGAAAGAGAGTTCCACAAGGGAGAAGTGCGAAAGAAGAAACTGTTAGCATAGAACTTCCAGTTGCATCTATACACTTCAACTGTAAAATAATGAAACCTTGTCGCCAATCTCGAACTGCGCTTAAAGTCATAAAGTCTAGGTACTAAAGAGGAAAGTTTATGAGAAAAAATACCATGAAACTATTCATATAAAAAGCACCGGGAATCTACGTTACAGCGGTTGGAAAGTGACTAAAGCCGAGATGCAATAAAACTGCAGATCCTTCTTTGCAGTTTATCAAGAATCTCTAAATACATAATATTTATTCAAGAATGTGTCAGGATCATCCATTACTGAATCGTGTTTCTTGGACGTAGCTGTAGTGAATTTAGTGAGTTCTACGACTTCTGACACATACTCAACGGAATTTAAATCTGGTGTATAGAGGCACTACTCAATTATCTAAAAGTAAGTCAAATATGCCTACCAATATTAAACCGATTTAATTTGACTTATGTGCTATGTTGATGATAAAAATAATATAATAACCTTTTTTATAGCAGACAAATGAATCAAAACTAAAAAAAACACAAAGTAGTCATGTAGAATATACGCACCATCCCATAATTTCGCAATCATGGGACGGTGCGTATATTCTACATGGTTATAAGATTAAATATATTTTATGAAAAATAAAGACATCTAATTTAGTTACAACTGATACTGGCCCACCACCATTGCATTAAATAAAACCAATGTAATATATGAATTTTATTGAACATTATTAGTAAATTGTATCACCAATGTTACTAAAAATGTCTAATAACCTAATAACGGCTAAAACACTTTCACGTCGATTAACATGCCATTTATCAAACAACAGATGCATAAAATCACATATTATTCAGCATATCACAGCAGGCCATCACATTCCTGCATTAGACTGGCACTCTTAGTCAAAAGAAAGATAAACTGCAAATATCTGAAGTCATAATCATAAAACTCAAAAAGCCAATGAATACCGTTTAGACTAGAAACTGTTGCGTTAATTATATTGAACAATTAATAAAGGCACTAACTCATTTGACATACTATTAGGTAATATAAGTAACTTAGAGATCATTTATGGTATATGTTAGTGTGTGAATAGGTTATTTGTAAATATTGCATCTTAATTCTGTAAATAATATATCTTTTTGTTTGCTTGTTTTTGTTAGTTTAGTTGGTTGTTTCTGTGTTTTAAATACATATATTTGAATGAGTTATCTAGCCGAAAAATTAATTCATAAGTTCTAAGGTTTCGACAATTTTTCAAGAGGAGTATTTTTGTTCATTCAAATGCTAAATGTCGCGTTCACAGTCAGACAATACGAGTGTGGACATAGATTTGAACGCACAGTGATTTCTTAAATATCGGGAAAGAAATTACACTGTCCAACATTTAAAACTTCCTAGTAAAAATTAGATAAATTGATTCTTTTAAAGATGTGCCTTATTTCTTTTGCGGAACACTATATGTGGAAGCACCCGAATATGCTGACACACGGAGGCGCGCATTCATCTCACACACACACACACACACACACATATATATATATATGTGTGTGTGTGTGTGCGTGTGTGTGCGCGCGCTTATGTATATGTGCAAATGCCTAGTTTGCCGCCGGCCCTATTTAAAATCCTATCAGTTGATCAATTCATCCAGAAATGCTTACATTTTATCCTATGCGATTCATCCAAATTGGAAGCCAGATTTAAAATGGTCGGTCAGAAATTGATGAGAGTGCTGATAGATTCCAGATAATGTCTGGAATAATTCAATGTATTTGGAGGGATCAACCGTTGTTGCTTTTCACCCTATCGAAAATCTTGGCTTCGTTAGACGCAGATCAACACACCGCGACTTTATCTGCTGGATCATTTAATCTTGGTTCAAGCCAAATCCTTATTACTAGAAATGAAACCTTATTTTGTCTTATTTCGATTAAATTTTCCTTGAAACATCCACACTGAAAGGATATTAATGTAATGGTTAATTATTACTCTAAACAAAAACACTTTTAAAACAATGTTAGGTCAAAAAGTATTTTTTTTAATTTTTAATTGTTGTGTGTCAGAGATTTCTCAGCTAAAACTCATACATTAACATGATTTTCTCTTTTTCATAAATATTTCAATATCTAAAAACCTTAACTAATTTACTAACTTGACGCTTTTATTTACGACAGAAATACACATTCTGAAGTTTTAAGTTTGTTGTCGTAAACGCTAAAATTTAAAATTTGTTACCACTTTTAATTAGCAGTATATATAAAAATGTAAAGTCTTAATAGATTTGATTTTTAATTAAGCTTTGAGTTAAACATAAATAAAGTGATAAACGGAAATAAATAAATACAACAAACAATATTTGAAATATATAAAATAAGCGTATATATATAAATAAACATATATAATGAAAATGTAATTTCTGTATCTCTGCTAGTTTCCAATCAAGAATTTCACTCTATCAGTTTTTGCAAATATTGTTTTTTAAAGGAAGATTATAATTTAAGGAGGTGCATGTGATTATCAACAAAGAGAATAGGGTCAGCAAATTTCAGTTGACGCTGTTTATATTAACTCCAATCTAATTAACAGGTAAAAGAAATTAATTTATTACACTCGGTCCCATCGCCAGTTAGCGTCTTCGTCAATCATCATACCCTGATGTAGGCTCTAGGGCAAATCTCTATCCAATAACTGCCTTACCTGAAAGAAAATGCTTTTATTCCCACAAACAACTTTGATAGCAGTTAATTCTTATATGGAAAACTAAAAATATAAAAAGAAAAACTTGGAGCAAATATAACACAAAGAATTTTAATGTTGAGATTAGCCGTTTCCAAACAGGAAATAATCGGCATTCATTGATTAGTTGCATCCATTTAGCTTTGTTGTCGGTTGAAATTTATAAAATCTTTTTATTAAAATATTTTTTTATGAGGAAATTAAAATTTTCAAGTTGTCTAAATGTTCTTTATCGTATTGAAGAAAGTTTCCTTTCAAACCTTTATTTAAGGTAGTAGAGAAATTCAGTTTCTTGATTGTATCATTATTTCTCTTCCAGTTACATGTTCTAGATACTTTTGTTG
The DNA here is from genome assembly GCA_903632075.3 of Acanthosepion pharaonis. Lineage (NCBI taxonomy): Eukaryota > Metazoa > Mollusca > Cephalopoda > Sepiida > Sepiidae > Acanthosepion > Acanthosepion pharaonis. Next base: position 1,825,130 of record CAHIKZ030004120.1, read on the forward strand.
GAAGTGTTCAAGTTATATGTTTTTTGTTATTTGGTAAAGCTCTGTGTTTGTGATTTTATAGCCCCGGTCTGATGAAAGATTGTCTTAAGTCCTTAGAGATTAATTCGCTTTTTCTATCATTAGTTGGAGAAAACGGTTTCATCTTTCCGTATAAAAAAAATTGATGACCAAGGAGTGAAACATGTAATAAGTCCTACAAATGAACTCTTTCGTTATAGTTGTCAGTGACCATCATTCATATATGCAATTTATATTCGTTTAAAAGGCCTACTTGTTATATCCCTTCCAAATTTGCTCACAGAATTCAGATTTTACAAATATTTGAAACTTAGCATCGCTACATATTGGATAAAAAAAGAAACTATTACAAATCCACACACTTGTTACAGAAAACACATAAGTGCTAAAGATTTTCTCTGGAAAACAAAAAATAAACGCTATATAACAATAGTATGACAATTTGAATAAAACTAGTAAGATTGAATAAAACACAACAAACATTGAAAATGTTTTTAAATATAATCCTGAAAGTGAATGTGAAGGTGGTGGAAACGGATGAAATCTTTTGTCCGTTGGGTAGTTTCGCAAAGTGCCACGTGCTTTTAATTCGCATATATTGCCTGCTAAACACATTCTCCTGTGAGTAGACTACGAAAAGAGATAAGTGCGTCGGTAGATTTATAAAAAGAAAAAGAAAACACTTAAAAAAGCTGGAAGACTTTAAGCAAATTTAATTGTAAGATTAAAAGTAACTCGTACAGAATTTAATTAACGGATTAAACAAAACGAAAACAAATGAAAGAAATTAGCTAAAATGTCTCAAAGATCGAAAGAGAAAATGGATGACCTGAAAGGAATTTACAGTCAGCGAACAACAATGTTTGATCCTTTTCCCTTCCAACGATGTTTGGAAAACAGTTATTCGAACAAGTAACTTTCAAAATCCGTGATAAATTCATTTAACAATTTTATGAACGAATAACGTCATGACGTCTTTCGATTGGATTGACATAAGATAGTATAACTGAATATATGTGTGGGTGCTTGGGAATCCGTTTGCGCAAATGAGTAAATGCATAATTAGATGCACATATCTATGACGGTATTTTTTCAAGACATACGATGTCTACAAGAAATACAAAAATATACAGCACTGTCTCTTCCGTTCCACTTTGGTTCTGTGGATTGATTCGGTGAGGGTGGTCGTCTGGAAAATCGTATGGCTCCAGAAAGTCATTACGAAAACTTATCTTAATCAGTTTAGTCGTCAATACCGCAGAAGACAAGGATCTTTTTTTTTTTAAATCTATTATTTTCGTGGTGTTCCACGGTTTCGTTGCCTGGAGGCCAGTACACCGAGCATCAGGGCGAATGAAAATCTATATTTTCTCTCTGTGATTGATAGTCACTGCTGAATTAAGTGCATTGGCAGATGAGAAGATTATGTTGTAAAATAAATATTGGTGGGTAAAATAAACACTTTTATATCGTGAAGTTGCAAACCTTTTCATATATCCACATATATACATTGTCTGCTACAAATAATACTGTGTAGATATTTGTGGAAAATTTTGTCTATGCAGACTGTTGTGGTAGGATCCACCTAATTTGCATAGTGGAGTACCGACCATATAAATATGGTTGGTACCGGGAAGAGAGTAAGGAATCAAGAGATTCAACCAGAGACTCTGCCCGACTGCGACTCAGTCAACACATTCTCCAGGAACGGTCTTACCAGGAATATACAAAAGACTATATGTAAATATTGTGTACACTTTCTTGTTTCAATACATTTTGTTCTAAGTACATTTTGTGTTGCATTATTATTCCATGCATTATTCAAGTTTCAACAATGGCGACGAGGATGAGATCCATTGTTGAAACTTGACATTCCTGGAGAATGTGTTGACTGAGTCGCAGTCGGGCAGAGTCTCTGGTTGAATCTCTTGATTCCTTACTCTCTTTCCGGTACCAACCATATTTATATGGTCGGTACTCCACTATGCAAATTAGGTGGATCCTACCACAACACAGGCACATATATAAACATGTGATCTTCAGACATGTGACACACACACACACACACACACACACACACATATCAATCAATCTGTCTATCTGGTCGTACACCAGACTACATAACAAGCTTGCCAACTATTAAGTTATAGTACAGTATATGGTTTTACATCAAGTTTCAGATTTTATCATAAGCCTTTTTTAACTTTTACAAACAAATCTACAATATCAGATAATTTCCGTCAGCAGTGGAAAATATTTCAAGATTTCAGCACTTAAAATGGAAAACATTTATGAATTTATTGTACGTTTGCCATTTCTGAAAATGCCGGAGTTAGATTCAAAGTGAGAACACCATCTTCATAACTCTTTGGATATAAATGAAACACTAAAATATTAACATCGACTTCATTTTGTTTAAGTTACAAATAAGTTATATGTGCAGGTGTTTGGAAGTTCGGAAGCCACAGAAAATCGAATCAACATGTTGAGTTCAACTTTTCGGTCATTTGTGACAATTTCACACCAATATATTCGGGAACAACATGAATATACCTTTTTTTCCCCACAAGTATTCGCTAAATGTATAACAGACTGGGGTTGTCGACTTCAGTTGGTGACTAGTCTAAGAGAATTCAAAGAAGTATCTAAATACAGTCAAAGAAGGAAGGTTTGGGAGTATAGATACCAACTACTCCCTGTAAATCATACTTGTTACTGAAGCTAAACCAGCATTACTATGAATCCCTATGCTCCATAAGGAGTCTAAAGGAATAAGTAAAAATGCGTATATGCGTGTATGGCGTGTATGTATACAGGATATATTTGTGTATGTAAATATGCGTGCGTGTAGGGAGAGGGGGACTATGTCGAACGGTGGACGAGTTTTACTATTTAAGTGAAAACAGGAGAACCGATTAGAATTTTGCTGCCATCTGGTGAATGACTTTGCTATAATCTTTCTGTTATATTGGTATCAGGTCATTGCACAGGTTTGTCTCCCATATAGAAAAGTTTGCGTATTTTTCTCGTAAATTAAATTTCTTCCTTGTTAGAAATATTCTATTTTTCTCTGTAAATGAGCTAAACGGGAATATTTAATTTTGTGTTGATTTTTTAGTAGGAAGTATTTGAAATGGAACTAAATAATTTGCCTTTTCTGTTTCTTTTTTGCACGCTGCGTGTGTTGATAACATTAATGCATATAACTAGTTATTTTTCAAGGGGGTGACAGTCGAAAAATTTCAGATAAGTTTCTACTATATTTCATGTTCCAGCGATATATCTCATGTACACCAAAAATTTAGTAGCATTTATATTCTCAACTATTTTAATGAACAAAATACAGCCCCTATATTCTTTTTTATAAACACGTCGGGGTTTATTAAATTTAAAAACAATGCGGTGTGCAGTTTTCTTCCACAACCTTGCGTAGAGAATAAATTTGCAGGAAAAGATTTGTCGGAATATTTTTCTTAAGATACTTAGAAACATTTCATTCAATGTACCTGAGGCTTCGTCCTTGAGTCGAGCAACCAGCTTCAATAGACATAATGTGTCCCTCTTTCTTTTTAAAATTAACTATGAGGATTTTCTTGAGAGCTATGAATTCTCTCCAGATGAAATCTGGAATGTCGACGAAAATGGATGTACAACATGTACAGTGGCCAAGAAAAACTGCCACTTAAAAAAGAGTCAAACAATTATGTGCAATAGTATCGGTAAAGCGAGGTATATTAGTGACTGTTGTGCTATTAGTTCTATAGGAAACACTGTTCCTCCTATGCTTGGGTTCCCTTTTCCATTTTAAGGTTCTCTTCCGTCATGATACACCAACAGGTTCCATTGGTGTGACACTTCTCTCTGGGTGGATGGCAGCTACTCTAATTTTAATTTCTGAAGTATGTTGTAGCACATATAAATTGCACTTCAGAAAAAAAACTGTATTCTTAACACTGGTGAAAGACACATCAGTGTAGAGATCATTGACTATGCCGAGGAAATGGCCTGGTCTTGCTGCTAACACAAAATGCAGCCCCTTGATAGAGATGTTTGTCCGCCTTTCAAGAACTATTGTATTTCTGCTGATAACACATGGATGAAAGAAAACAAGGGTGGGGATATAATAATTTAGGAAATTCCTGGTTTACTAGCGAAAACTTATCCTGGAGCGATGACTTCTACCAATATCCAGTCCGGGGTTTAGGATATTTATAGGAATATCTTCATCGAGGATGAGATCACTTCTCGTTTGACATCGTTAATTAGACATGAGTTTTCCACTTCAACGGAATATGCAAATACTAGTTTCATAAGAATTGATCCATTGACCTTAATGCTGTAATTCAACCAGGCCCATCATCTGACTTCAGTTTCTTAATATCAGAGGATATGCATCCATTTTCGTGAAGGTCGTCCAAGGAACAGAGAAGGTGATAAAAACCTGGGAGTAAAAGAATCCTCACTGACACTCCTGAACCATTTGAAAATACACTGTGGGTAGAACTGTAGGTAGAAAAGTTACCCACGAAGCAAAAAAAAAAAAAAAAAAAAACAAAAAAAAACATGCCACCTTAAATCTCTCAAACCTGCAAAGCAAATAACACCTAATATAGATGTTGAAGTTATTAATGAAGATTATATTGTTTTCTTAGATATCCTATCTTATGAAGAGGATCCCTTTTATAATAATCAAGTCATAAAAAGACTAATAGGTTCAATATAATGTTGCTCTCATAATTGAAATTAATCAGTATGATGGGTTAACAATAAAAATATCGAAAAGCGTCCGTAATAAAGATTTACGTGTCCTAAATTTACAATGGCAGATGACAGTGAAACATGCACATACGAACGTAATGATATCGTTTTCATTTTTCCTGATCCAAAATTCGCGGAAACTTGTGCTTCCATTTTATCTGGTTGCCTATAAGCCAAAATAAAGACAAGGATAGGTAATGAAAAAATAAAAGTTGAAGTTTATGAAAAGTGACATTTTGCTCTAGACCGATAACATCAGTCGTCTTCCTAACAAATCGACCATGGTGAGATTCGAACCTCGATCTCATTGTCAGAAAGCGAACGTTCTAACCACTCGGCCTCATGTATACATATATATATATATACAATATACACATATATATATATATATATATATATATATATATATATATATATATATATATATATATATATATATATAAAATAACAGAGAGAGAGAGAGAGAGAGAGAGAGAGAGAGAGAGAGAGACAGCGAGACAGACACAGACATAAAGCGTGTGTACATAGGAATCAACATCTACTATCAACATCACACTGTTTATATTCCTAAATGCTGTCCCTCCTGTATTTAGTACTCTTCCCTTATAAATATATCAATTTTGACGCGTTGTATGTTTTGCAGGCATCTTTCAAAAAGTACCCCACTCTGAGATTACATCCCCAGACCGATAACATCAAGAAGTCACCTTTCTGATAAATATGTCATGGCGAAATTTGAACCCGGTTTTCAAGGTCGGAAAGTGATACATATATATATAGATAGATACATAGAGGCGTCATCCATAGTACGATAGTTAAATAGTGTGTGTGCTCGTGTGTGTGTGCTCGTGTGTGTGTGTGCTCGTGTGCGTGTGCTCGTGTGTGTGTGCTCGTGTGCGTGTGTGTGTGTGTGTGTGTGTGTGCTCGTGTGTGTGTGTGTGTGTGTGTGCTCGTGTGTGTGTGTGTGCTCGTGTGCGTGTGCTCGTGTGTGTGTGCTCGTGTGCGTGTGTGTGTGTGCTCGTGTGTGTGCTCGTGTGCGTGTGTGTGTGTAAAAATAAACCTTTAATCTCTCTCTTATCTATCTTTAAGATTGTATAAATGCAGATCTGAAGAGATTTTAATTTTCTGTTTATTTTTATTTTTTCAGTAAGTTTCACCCTGTACGGTGGGAGTGGGGGGCGGCACCCGAGGTAGAATGTTCCGTTACGAGGCAGTTCGGACGGATAGGAGGGTGAAAAATAATGGTTAACCCTAGATTTGAACAAGTTAAGATTGTAGTGATCGGGGAAACACCCTATAAGGAGTCACTTTCACAGATCAATTGTTCACAGAAAGAAGCTGTTCAAGTGGAACGTAGTCTTCACCAATAGAATATGGAGGGAATGTCCGTGGTTTGCTACAGTGTAAGTGGCATGGCGGGTCCTTGCCGAGAAGGTTAGACCTGATGGAATCAAAGAATGTAGTTAATCCGAGCACTTTCCGTGAAAGTAACAAGAGGCTTGCCACATATAATATATATATATATATATATATATATATATATATATATATATATATATATATATATATATATTGGAGGGTGGAAAATAATTCGTCACCCACAAGACTTGGGGACGCTTTTTTAGCTTGAGAATGTATATAATAAAACCACTAATTCTTAATTTCCTCCATAATATATAAATTACTTTAAAGTTACTTATTAGTTTTGCTGGGAACAAGCGGCTTACTTAGAAGTTCAGTAAATGCACAACAACATAAAGAAGACTAAGACAAGGATGCATTTTCTTTTCGTCGGATTTATTTAAACAGACGATCCTAAGTGAACTGTAGCCGTAATCTTAATAACATTAAACTCAGAAGAAGAACTGAAATCTGTTAGACAATGTAGTAAAGAAAAACTAAGCTAGAAAGAAAATCCTGCTCACTATAAAAATCCAGGTTGTTACAAAAAAAAAAAAAAAAAAAAAAAAACTACACGAGAGCTTTGTGTTGGAACCTCAAAATCGAGCAGTTAGATAAATGTAACAATCTGGGTATTGACGTAACAAACGATGTAAAATTAACATAGAAGTCCGAAGACGCATCGAAATGCGAAACAAAGCCTTCCATAAATCATTTAAAGTATTAGGAGACACAAAAATGTCCCATGAAACAAAGAAAAAAGATCTTTACTGCTAGCGAATCTTCTATATGGCAGTGAATGAAGAACAATCTCTTTACAAGTGCGGATGAGGCTGGAAACGTGAGTGATGTAAGTCTGTCGACGAATGCTAAGAATACCATGGATAGACCACCTGAGCAACGACAGTTTTAAGAAAAATAGAAAGAACATGAAAGCTTATACTTGCAATCGTAATGAGTCACTTGAAATTTCTTCGACACGTAATGAGGAAAGAAGGTCTGGAGAATATAACATCCACATGGCACGAAGAAAACAGAAGCAGATGAAAATAACAGTTTGCGTAAATCTATGCCAGAACAAAAGGCAAAAAGGGACAATAAAAGGGGTAAAAGTTATGGGGTGCTATAAGCACCACATAACCTTTACCTGTGACACAGGAAATTGTGGAGAACAATGATCAATTATGTGCTGTAGGGACACATCACATAAAATAAGAATTTTTAAAAACTTTCAACCAACTAAGAAGAAACTTTACAGATAAGATATGTTTATATTTTTCTGCTTCATATAAATATGTTTTGAATTGTCTGATATGTGTGAGATTGACCTGTAAATAGTGATGTTGGCTCGCCTTGCTTGAGGGTAGGTATCGAAAAGCGAAAATTAGATTAATGGCTTGCAGAGAGCACCACACCATTGCTAAATGAAGGCCAGAATGAGAAGCACATCCTAATCTCTACGGTAATGACAGGAAATTTTCATATCTACCGAGATGAAAAATGGCCTTTTGCCGTATTTTACATCCGTGGGTACACAACATAAATAAAATACTTTTTTTTCTAAGACTATGGCTCTGTGCCCAAATTGTGATACCTACTCTGTTTATCTTGGTCTACATTGTAAAATGTTTCCTTCTCTTCCGTTATTGCTCAATATTAAAGGAAGTTTAGGTTGTGTGCAGTCGCGAGTCGAATTTGGATGTTGTCATTCCTGAAATGAATACAAGGTAAGCAGAACAAAGACCAGCACCAGTGGGCGGAAGAGAAGCCAACCGAAAAATACATCTTCGTGTTGGGTAAAAGATCAGGCCGTAAATCAGTCGGCCTAATTAGAGCTAATCACCTTCTATTCAAAGTGGAATCTACTCACCTTCCCCTTCCGTTCTAACGTTTACTTCGTTCGACATTTTCTACCCGAATTTAAAGTAAAATAGAAAAAAAATGTCTTCGATCGTGAAAAGAAAAAAGTGTGGCGGGTGGTGGTAGTGGGGAGTGTAGGAAGAAATTGGCAGCGTTCGTCTACTACCGTAATCTTCCTTTGCTTGTCTGCAGATAAAGACGTCGCATGTTGAATTCTTTTCTCGACGTTACGTTGGTGCCAGAAACACTCGGAAGAACTCGCCTTTCTCTGCAGTTCGTGACTGCTAATGTTGGCAAAAGAGAGAGGATACGGAGAATGCCTAACTCACGCAGACGAGAATACATACGTGCATACATGCCCACTCATACACATAGAGGCGTACACAGAAAAGTGACGCGTAGCCTTACGTGAACTCACACACACTGCAATGTAAAGATTTAATGATTTGAAAAATAAGAAATACACTTTACAACATGTGGTTTCTGAAAACCTTTCTCCAGATAGTACCTGGTTAAAAATAATGTTTCTGTTAAGAAGTTAGATGTTTAAATAACAGTTTAAGATTTGACCATTCATATTACAGATGAAAGTTGCATGGATGTATTTGGTGATACAAGTGAAAGTCGCATTGATGAACAGAATAACTCCAGTCAGTGGATAAAAGATCGATAACCAATGTTAATAATGGTCAGACAATAAAAATGCTCAAGACTAGTGTCAGTAAAATTTTATTTGTAAAATAAAGGAAACAGAAAAAGAAAAAAATAAAAGAATTTATAATTTAGGAAAAGAATGCAAAGTAATTACTATCTTCTTCTTCTTCTTCTTCTTCTTCTTCTTCTTCTTCTTCTATGAGTCATGTCTCTTCATGGCTCTCCACAATTTCATGTCCTTTGAAACCCTTAATAAATGATGTCCTTTTGTTATCTCTCCTAACCTTGTTCCGCCATCCATTTATTCAAGCACGCTACGTAGGTTATACGTTGCTTTCCTCTGTCCTGCTTCCCTTCAATTTGAAACGAGGTGGGCAAACAATGGAGAATTCATCGGTGACAAACACAGGATCATATATGCAGGCGAAGAGAAAAATGAAAGAGGAAGCGGACTGATTTTAGATCAAGACATGAAGAAATATGCTCCGGGGTACTGTCAACTATCTGAAAGATTTCTTGTAGTTAAACTAAAAGGAATGCCTTTCAACATATACATCATAGTTGTATATGCACTGTTAGCACAAAGTACAGAAGAAGAAATTGAAAAGTTTTACTATACGCCAGACAAAATCAAGGCCCAATGCATATTCGGACATTAAACGTGGAAAAAATGTGGGCAATAGTGAACAGCGAATGACCAGGTAGGAACGAGCACTTACTTTCAAGAACACCCAAGATATATATGCTCATGTAGAGGTCCAAGAGGAAAAACGAAAAACTAAATCAACTATATAAATATCAATAAGTAATTTCTATACTTTTGTAATAAAACAAGAAGACATTATTTATCACCCTTCACGCTGATTTATTTACGAATTTTGAAGATTGACATCAAAGCGATTCATATTAATTTCAAGAAAAACATTCTGAGAAAATTGTTATGTTATTATCACATTGATTTTATTTCATATTACAATGTATTTGCTTAGAAAAAGAACTACATATATAGATTAGTTGGTTTATTTTTTTTGTTCACAGGTACGCTTTTCATCCCGATAGTAAAGATCTGTGAGTTTTGGCGAAGACCACACTTAAACAAATAACAGAAACAACATAAGAGCAATAGATAAAATCGCATTTAACTTTTTAGAGAAAATAATGCCATAATCTAGAGGCTGACGTGCCATACGACTTCAAATAAAAAGTTAGGAAGGAAACGCCCATTAATACAGGAAAGAGTGATAACAGCTAGCGAACTATTTTCCTGAAAATTTGAAGTGAAAGATTTTTATAAATTTCAATCGACAGCAGTAACTGGCTGCTCGGTCAATGAATGCCGAATATTTCCTCAAAAGGAAACGGATAATATTACCGTTACCATTACCATAATACATAATGAAGTAGAAACAAATTTGATTTTAACTAAAAGCTAAAATAGGAAAGATTCTAGTGGAGAATAGGCTCCGGGCTTTTATTGTTAAACCTCTACGGTTACTTCTCGTTATATTCGTTTCATTTTGAGAGAAAAGGAGACACGCTCTGACATTGTAGCGTTGTTTGATTAAAAGAAGTGTGTCCGCCTAGTTGAATTAGTAGGAGGCGCACGAGCGAAAGAAAAAAAAGTTACGAATCGCTGGATCCGAATGCGTGAAAAAGGGGTTGACATGCCTTGTTCTACCTATTAAATTCGGGTTCCATGGATTCATTGGACGGTCAATCGTTTCCCTTCTTTTTGAAAATGGGCAACACTGGCCGGTGCCTGAAGAGTGCTTCACATAGTCTCCAGACAACAGCTCAACAGGCATCGAGTTGGATCTGGTCAAGGTTTAAAATAAACAAAGTTATTTGAAACCATGCTCGAAACACATTGCTACTTCCGACCTAAAACACATGTTTACAGTCCACTCTACTTCATTGATATCGGTCATTATGAGCGTGTTGTGTTTTGTTTAACGATCAAAAGCAAACGCTTTTAATACAACTTTGAAAATTTGACTTAAAGTTGCATACAAATCCCAGAGACTGACAGGTCTACACAAAAAACAATACCCTGTCCCATGGCTAATGCTGCTAGTGGTGCCATGGGTGACAGTACTGACTTAGCCACCGAAACTGTGTTACCTCCCCTGGTTGGCAGCTGATGAGCGCAGGGTATTACACATGCTTTCAAACTTTGTATGTATAAAAAAGACATTAAAATGAATTATACTGTCTTAACAATTGAGACTTTTTATTTTAATCTGTGATTAATAAATCAAGTGGATTAATCTTTTGAGATAAATAGTAAAAACGGTAAATTAATTTGCTAGGAAAAAAATGAATCCAACTGCTGCCAGGGCATTGCGCTATTACAATTATCATGCGATTTATTTTATTTTTTACAATAATCCTGAAAGTATAGGTAACATACCTACCCTATCTAAATTAAAAAAAAAAACTAGCGGAAAAGAAAACATTAATTCTTTTCGAAATTGCGAAGTAACGTCTTCTTTCGCTTCTCAATTCCTGGCAGCTTCAAATAAATAGTTAGGAAGGTAACCGAGTCGTAATTAATCATCTGAATTCGAACTCTTATTCAAATTTAAACCTTGGTAGTTTCACCGAAGTGGACATTATTTCAGTTGCTCCAAGCAGTACATAAAAAAAACACAGTGTTAATTAGAGAAAATTACTTAGAAAAGTTAAAGAATGGAAAATTGAAACTGTAGAAAATAATTGTTTGGTCGCAATTACCATATATCAGCAGAACGATCACACTTTCCGAACACCAGTTCCTCTTCCTTTAAATTTGTCACCAATTTGCGAAGCCACGCGTCCGTAGAGAGTCGGTGATAACAGTTTCTGTTTGATGAATGCCTTAATGACTGGGTTACACACCAATTCAACAAGGCACAATTAATTAAATGACTAATACCTTACAAACAGCCAGAGACAAAGAGATACATTGACAAATGTTAAAATGTATAAGTTATGGTCTGTTATGAAGACACACATTTCTAATTAGAGTTTTGTAATACTTTTTTAAAAACTTAGTATAGCCTCTAAACGTATCTGAAATGGAGAGGTCGGTAATCGAAACACCAGCTTTGTAATAATCTTAGAGAATTTATTGGATATCTAATATTTTACAAGCATATCTTATATTCTACTTGTTTCAGATAGGATAGGTCAGGAGTCTATTTGTCAAAAATATTCAAACCGGAAAGTTGTAGTTTAACACTAAAACCATACCTGCAAGTAAAATGATCTCTTTGATTAAGTCTTGATTTTATATTTTTATTGTCGTAAAAACATTCAAGCAAAAGTTGAAGATAATAATTTAGTTCTTATTTATAATGAGAGAAATTTCTTAAATAAAAATCAATGCATGCCTTTCTGTGTCAATGCAAAGAAATTTTGAAAACGTGAGAGGACGCTGTTTTACAGTTTGATTTAAATAAAATCTATAAAGTATGTCTAAGTTAATAATCTAATGTGTCAGGTTTTCGATTTTCGAAATTCGATAAATAAGTCTGTTATTTTGTCTAGGTAGGTACAAAACGTACATGTTTTAGTCATATAAAATGATAAGTGTAAGTGACAATGTAAATATTTCTGTTGGTCAGGTGAATATTCACAGCGAAACCATCTTTGAGTGCGAGTGGGTGTTTAATGAAGGACACATCAACTTCTTAATCTTTAATTTGGTCAGTGAAAGGTCTTTTGTGTGAAGAATTCTGTCGCTGAATGTAAGTTGGCTTTTTATTTACTTACTGATTTTTGTGTTTGTGGGTGCGTGTACGCTGTCTTGGTTTTGTGTAATTGTCAAAAAAATGTCTTACCACCCGAGTACGGTTGGAAGCGAAAGAGACTAGGACAACGTCTTTCTGGAATCTCTGGAATTAGGAGTCACCGCCTCAAATGGTTTCACTGATTCATTTTTTTGCATGATAGGAATTTTTTGTGTGGTTAATGCGAAACTCCACACGAGCAATAAATAAATAAAAATAATAAAGAATAAAAGGGGAAATTTAAAAAATCGATTAACTGAAAATAGCTGAAATAGATTTATTTTTTAATAAGATTTTGGGCATGTCTGAAGTTGAATAATGCTAACAGTTTTTCTAAAATTATTTCCACCATCTCATTTTTCTCTTTCACTTCATAAACATAATGCGTTATGATATTCGAACACACTTCGAACTTGCACATCAACTTTATTACGGTAATTGTACGACAACAATTTTGTAATTATACACTTTGCACTCAGCTGTTTGCAAATTGATCAGTTTCCAAAATATCGTAAGCAAAACAACACTATATTTTGCAACAGGCCGACGCTGATTTTGATGTTCTCTTATATATTATATTTAATGAATTGACGATATTAATAAAATACATAACCTTTTTCTTTTCATTCAAAACCACCAAGATGCAAACAGTTACTGGTTAAGTGAAAGAGAATGGGGAGACTTTACTTAGGAAATAGGACAGTAAAAGAACAAGATTCACGAAAACAGAAGATGGTGATTGACATTACATTTAAATTTTTCAAGGTTGTTGGTGACAGGGAAGAAAGAAACCGAAAGAGAAGTTCGAGAAAATAACTTATTAGAATAGAACTTACGGTTGCATATAGCTATTTCGATAGTAAAATGATGAGACCTAATTGCCAATCTAGTAGTATCCTTAAATTCATATAGTCGAGGTACCAAGGAGAAGAGCTCATTAGAACAATTGCCATGAAAATATTCATAGAAAAGACAGAAAGAATCTACGTAAGTTATTTTTTTAGTCTTTCTTTTCTTACTTTATTCGCTATTATCCCTTGCTCATGTCCCCTTCGGCCATTATCAAATATCCTATTTTTTATCAATTATTCACTTTCAATTGAATAGTCGAACACAGCGCGCCTTATTCACCAGAACTGTTTAATTTCTAGTTTCTCTTACACACATATGTAGAACTTGTCAAACCTCGCATTAACTGTGTTGAGGATAAAGTTCTTTAGAAAATGAATAAATGGTTAAAACTAAAGAGAACAACCATATTACAGTAATAATATAAACAATTTTGGCTTATTACTTTTTAGATAGTAAATTATCAAAACTAAAGAAATATTTTTTCGTTTGATTTCAGTATTGAGTTTTGAATAATGTCCATCAGGAATGTTGACCTAAAAAGAGTTAATCTGTGGTGACCTCAATGTATACTGTATACATTCTAAGTACCTCCAAAAATTAAGTATACCTAAGGTTTAAATGTATTTTCATAAATGAAAGATCTTTCTTGAAATTTTCTTTTCAGCCTCAATTGAAAGCTATGGTTTAAATTTTCTAATTTCATAAAGCAAAATACTGTGGCGTATTTCAAATAGAAAAGATTTTTAGTCGATTCTTTTTTTTCAGAAAAAACAATCAAAACGGCCATTTTTATTTTTATTTTTTGACAGTAAACAAAATTTAATTCTCGGTTTTAAAAAAATATATATATTTCTGAAACTTTATTTGCAGAAAATTAGCAAATTTAAAGTTAAATTAATCTGTCCTGAAACAAATATTACTTACTTATAGCATTAAGTTTTCTATAAAAGCATTTCTTGACCACGCGGTCTTGTTATTCTCACGTCTTCATCGATATATGTTGACAAGTTAAGTATGGTGGACCAGAATTGATATCAATTTACGAATTCTAGGTAAAAACGGATTTTGTTTTTTAATTACCAGGTATTTTTTTAAATTAACAAAATATTTTATGCAATTATTTAATATTTTATTGTTTTTTTAGGTACTTCACCTTAACAATGAAGATGCTTTCTGAAAATATAATAAAATTTTGAATACTATAAAAATTACTTAAATTAATAACATTTCATAAATTATTGTGTTACCTCTAATTTTTTAATCCTTCCTACCACGTTCGAAATTTTGGTTACTTTTTTTTGTGTCAGCGGTGTACACATTTTAAATTTGATAATTTTCCTCATTCAGAAAAATATATTGTATTTACAAAATTTTTAAAAACAAGAATTAACTTTTGTTTACAAAAAAAAATGGGAAGTTTTTTTTATCGCTTTTTTTACTGACCAAAAATAATACAAAAACATTCTAGTCAATATATAATTTCTGTTTGAAATACACCAGAGTATTTTGCTTACTGGAAATAGTAAAAATTTATTTTTTAGTCATTTAGCTTTCATTTAAAGCTAAAATGAAAGCTTCAAAAAAAGCTTTTTCATTTTTTTAAAAATTAATTTTTAAAACTTAGATATCGAGAATTGATTGCGGCACATACCACAATTAAAAAATAAAATGAGAAAAGAAAACTAATTTCAAATGTAAATGAAATAAAGTATAAAAATAGTTAAATTAAACATTAGGTTTAAAATAAAATAAAATGTTACCTTTCAAACGTTTTCTATCAAAATATAACTTACAAAAAAGAATAAAGAAACTTAAAAAATAAAAAAAATAAATAAAAACAAATTATTTTTTCTTAACTAATTAAAACCAAGCGGTTTATGAGTGTAGGGGACACAAACCTTGAAAAACGTAAATATCATGTTACATATGAAGAATCATACTTAAAAAAAGACATTAGACACACAAAAAATTATTTTTAATTGTTGTAAAAATTTTTTGTGCAGTGATTTGCATTAAGCTTTTCAACTTTCGTTTAGTAAATATAGTCATCACTTAATAAATTGATTATCTTTTAGCGATGTTTGGAATAATTTTAAAACATTTTTGAAACCTTATAATTAAAAAAAAAATGCAAACAATTCTTGTAAAAATTCATTATTCATCGAAATAAATTTCTTCAGGCTATAATGTCCGTAATATATATTATCTATAGAAACAATTAAACGCTTATCTAATTAAATGATTAGGTAGTTTTATTACAGTTTTATTTTGCAATTTGGAGTAGTTTTTAAGAAAACTTGGTAATAGTTTGAAAAAAAAAATGATTATTTACATTCTCCAATGTTTCCTGCTTTTAACTAATTAAACACATTTCGTTGACGATTTTAAATTCTAGAAAATTTTATGAAATTAAGTAAGGGGTGGGGATTAACAGATATAAAAATTATTCTTCCAAGATTTTCTAATAATAATAATAATAATAATAAGTCCTGAAAGTTTCATTAAAATCCGACAATTATTTGATTTTTGCAAGAATTTCAAAATTAATGTGTTATTTTACCGGAAAAGTCGATTACCAGCACTTTTACACAAAAAGTAGATTTTTAACACAAATTTCGAACGTGTTAGAAAGGAGTAAAAACTTCAAAAAAATAATTACAAAATACTTTAGTCTTTCCTCTTAATGATAACACAAACATTTTGACGATAAAAATTTATTTTTATTAAGTTTGGGGCAGTTTTTCATCATGGTATGCCCTTTTTCAGCGATTTATTAGAGATACCTCTTCTAAGAGATGCCAAAGTAACTTCTGTATTCGGTGTCACCTCATAACATTAAAAGACCTAAGAACTCTGTACGTATTCCTTTCTCTATTTCTCTTTGTACCATGATTCTTAGGACATGAGCGACCACGGTTCTCCATAGCTTCCTTTCTTTTGTTACTCTCTATAATATTTTCGGCTTTGCTCCCATTTTTTGCGGTACTTGTTCTTACACATATAAAGCTAGAATAAAGGATGAAGTTAGACGTAATGCATGATTGTAATCAAGATGGATATCCCAAATTGTGAAGTGCAGATTAAGGACAGGGTCAAAAAAAAGAAAAAGAAAGCAGGATAGGAATAAGGTAAACTTGAATAATGTATTAAGAGATCGTAACTTATCAATAGAAACAAAGGAAATAGTGCTGGACTGCTAGGTAAAGCTTATCATCTTTTATAGCAGTAAATTCTGGATATTTTCTTTACAAAGGAAGAAAAGACTTGGTGCAAACGAGATGTGGTTCTACCGTTAAATGTTGAGCATACCATAGTAGAGAATGTGAGAAATAAGGAAGTTTTAAGAAGAATAGGAACTATAAAGAAACTTTTGCTCACAACCAAAAAGAAGCAGTTGAAAGTTGTGGGATGTATCACGAGGAAAGAAAGAATAGAAAATTTAACACGTACAGGTCAGATAAGAGGCAAGACAAAATGAAGAAAGAATATAGTATTTGATTTGACAAGATTGGTAAATGGATGAACATTCTATTACTCATTTCTAAAATAAGTTTAATGCTGAATTGTAATTATTACCATATCTTAAAAACCAACTATTACCGTCCTAGAGAGCAACACATTTGACTTCAACGTATGACAGAAAGATGCAGATACTAGTTTACTGCCCCTAGTAACTGGAAAAATCCGCCTTACTAATTAATAGGCATATGCGAAAGAGTAATCGAATATTTTGTTTTTATTTTGATGAGAATCAACACCGCAAACTTCTTTGAGAAAACGGGATTCTAAGCAGTTTCTTTTCGACTCGCAAAGATTGCGATAACATAATTACAAAATAAATTGAATAAATGATATTCAAGCAAGAAAGAAATAACAAAATAAAATAACAAACGATATTAAAAAGATTCAAACGGAAAATTTGATATAAGAATCCCATGATTTTTAGTTGATAGCTAAATCAGAGTAAAATACATTGGATAAAGATAAACTAATTTTCCTTTGAATAATCCACAACCAAGATATAAAGTACGTTTTCCAAAATCTGAAGCCGGAATGCTCAAAGGATAATCCAAAATTTGATTTAGCTAAAATTAGGTTCTAAATGAACAGATTAAAATTATTTAAAAGTGGCCGTTAAAAGTGCTAAATATATCTTTCAGGGATCGTTTTCTTCAAAACCAAGATGTCATCTCACTTACTGAATTCGTCTTCTTCTTTGAAATGATTGGAAGCAACTTTCGAAAACATTATTTTGTTCCAGCGAAATATATTTGTTGAAAACAGCTGGCTACTTTGGCACAAGAACAAAGGAAAAAGGCGGTAAACTCCTTATATAACTTCTCTTCCCCAGAAAAATGGTGCATAGCTAAATTTTATTAGCAGGAATATATTTTATCTTTTTAAGTATGCGATTCACACCAGGAAATACCAGAGATCAGAATCGAACATAATGTCCATCAGTAAATATTGACCTAAGAAGAGTCAATGTGGTGACCTCAGTATACATACTGTGTTCATTTTAAGAGATACCGAAGTAACTTTTGTGTTCGGTGCCATCTCAGAACATCAAGAGTCCTAAGAACTCTTAAAGATTGACCCAAAATGTATTGTCAAAGCAGACAAGTCCAGAATCGAGCCTCAAAGGATGTCGGTGGGTGCAGCAACATAACCACTGAAGTTAAGCTAGTTGAACTTAGGATATATACACACAATGCAACCGGATACCAAGTTATACCAGGAGAAAGACAGAATTCCTCATATGCTGGCAAGAAGAAAGTGGAAAATAAGAAGAAACAAACAGCATACGCATGACTCGGCAGACGTTAATTTGACGGAGGCCAAGAGGGAATAATGCTTTTTCGTCGGAAAAATGTAATCTCGTATTTTTATTAGATATATTATTACACTTCTAATCTTGGGTAACTTAATTTGTTTACATTTTTCCAATTAATTTTGGATTTCATGTGTGCACTATTTGGCCTTTTAACATCCAGAAATGTTCAAGTTCTAATCCAGTGGTATTTAACGTTCCATTCTACATCAGTAAGAGATACGAGGAAAAGAGGAGTAATGAAAAAAAGGTGCGCAAGTGAAAGGAACAGAGACCGAGAAAAAGGATAAAAGAAGTGCAGTAGGTGAGAAAGAAGAAGAAGAAGAAGAAGAAGAAGAAGAAGAAGAAGAAGAAGAAGAGGACGAGGAGGAGGAGGAGGAAGATGTGTATAAAAAGTAATAAAAAGATAGAGAGATAGATTTCCTGTAATCCTATAAAATCCACCCTTTTAGACCGGTATATGTTTAACAGTCAAGTGATTGCCTCTTCGGAAATGGTAAGGCCAGAAATACGGATTTCGTACTTTTCATTGAATGTCAATCGAGAAATGTCGAATGCCATAAGAAGAATTCTTGAAAATGTCATCATCTTTTCCCTAGTATAGAATCTCACGTCAAGGCTTGTATTTTGGCTTCAGTAAGGCATTGAGAATGTAGTAATAATAAGTTGAAAAGAATACCCTTTTTTTTTATTTTTGGTGAGCTCTTGAAAGTCTTAAGTCTAAAGAAAGTATAGAATCTTGACATTAGTTGGAACCAATCAATGCAGCTAGTTGAAAAGTATGTACTACAATGAAAATCTCTCATAAGTCTATGGAATATCTTGCAATTCAGCTTCTGATCTTTTTTGTATGAGTAATTTCTATCATTCATCAGGAGACTGTCATAATCGATTTTTGTGGAAAATAGTAAATGCCAATTTCAGAAATATCATCTAAAAAACCTTCAGTAGAATGCCTTGCTAGAGTAATATATGGGCAACAAAGTGAATTTTATTTGACTTTATTCAATAGTTGAAGATTTTCTCTGTATAATAGTAATGGCGATTTTCAAGCCATTTTCCGAGAAATAACAACTATGTTATTAATAAACAGGCAAAGATTGATACAAGAGAAATTGTGAGATGACCCTTATTCTTTTCCCATTTCCTATTATACCGAGTTAGTGTCTCTATATGTTACATTTTCTAATATTTCATTTATTTTAAGTCTAATCAATATGAATTTGTGAGCTTTTTATCTTGAATGAAAGTACTTTCCTTTCTTTCAGAGAGTCATCCACATCAATGGAAAATGTAACTGAAAATATCCGAATGTAACCGAAAATATCAGAATGTAACCGGAAATAGACGAATTCAATATATTCGATATTGGACGCTGATTTATAGGTTTAAATGTTTCAATATTTTCTAAGAACAAAAGGCTCGTTATTCCAACATCTTAGCCAAACTTAGAAGATGCAAAATGTTGCAATATTTTCTAAAGAAAAAACATTATTAATAAACTTTATCTAAAGCTGACTTTATACAGTAAGTCTTGTAACCAATAAATCTAATGGTATGAGATGATTATAAAATAGTACAGATAACTAATTACAACATACCCTAAATAAGATAGCTACTTTAATAGATGAGGTACATTGGTTTGCAGATTTACCTAAAGTTAAATTTCGTCATCAAACTCTCATCTATATTGAAAACATGTGGTACTTGATTTTTCAATTCCGCCAGCAAAAATTACGTTTATATGATTGTAAAATTGGCAAATATTCGTAAAGCTGTAAGAATTTGTATAAAAGAGAAGAGCATGAAAAATAGCTTGTTTTTAGGTTATACTTGTGATGCATATTCTAGACATGTCCATAGTTAATATATTCGATATTGGACGCTGTAAAAATTCAAATATTATTGAACGGTTATTGAACGGTTATTTATGTAGGATGTTTCATAATTTCTAAGAGAAGAAAACATTGTAATTCACTTAAACTAATCGTATTTGTGTAAACATGTACAAATTCTGAAAGCCTGCTCATAGCTTCGGACTGAAGCAAGTCAGGTCTTATAGGCATATACAAAAGCAAAACGAAACAGCTCACCAACTGGGTTACAGTATTGAAAATCTAATGACATGGAAGAGTACCTTTTGGTTAGGTATTAAATTACTCATAAAAAGTGCGTTATGTCAAAACTCAAATTCTCCGATAAAATGCCTTTTGACCTATAGTCTAAGTCTTTATCACTACTAATTGCAAGTGTTCAAATCGTATTATAAAATGTTCATGATGAAATGCGAGAAGCAGAAGAGTAACATTGGGACTGGCATCTGTGGTTTTCTGCACACAAACGCATGCAGGTACACACGCACATATATGAAAACATAACCTTACGAATTTGATATGAATTTGTGAATAGACAATAGAAGCTTGGAAGTTTATATCAGGATAATTATAATTAAATCTGAATTGATTTATACAGGAACAAATAGGTGTAAATATATATAAATAAATTCATCTAAAGATTGAGTATTCTTGGATATATACGCGCGCACACACACACACACACAAACCCATGCACACACACGTACATAAAATATATATATATATATATATATATATATATATATATATATATATATATATATATATATATATATATATATGGTACATTTAAAATGAGGATATCAAAATGAGTAACTATATGCCGCATGCGAACGTAATTAAATAGGCCTCATGTTGAAGAATAAAAAAAACTTATTTGTCAAAATTCGAAGAATATATCCAAAGGGATGTAGATTTTCTAAATGATTTCACAAAGCTTCACAAATGTTCAAGATACGCATCACCTGTGACTCGACACACATCAAGTTGATAGTCCAACTCTTGCCAAACACGCTGTCGCATGTCTTGCGTAACATTCTCCAAGCCCCAATGATACCCTGCTTAAGTTACTGTAGACTTGTAGGAAGAGGGGAGATATAGATCTGTCATTTCACATAGTTTCATAGAAAAAAAATCACAAAGTATCAAGTCAGGTGAACGTGGTAGCCATTTCAACAGTACATTGTCATTATCACTGGCATGTTCAGTCCATCTTCCTGGTAGATCCTCCTTGGGATAAGACAATTTTCATCGATTCAGACGTTTCACGTTTTCAAAGGTTAGTCTAACTGTTTGGTTCCTATTGATGATGGGGGCTTTAGCGACAGGATAACTTGCATGAGGCACTGTCTGCTGAAACGGTCCAACATGGAAAGTCTTTGAAATGTCAGTTTCTATCGTAGGATCATTTTAGGCGACATAAAAGCTAATATCATTTTGAAACATTCATATTCTTGAAAGCAGACTTTTAGATCGATTAACTTCCATTGAAATATCAGAAAACATCAACTTTTTAATTGCAAGTCTGATAAACCGTCACTTGATTGATTCATCAATTTTGAAAGGGCTTGCCATCGTGATAACAGGAAAAGGGCTGCAGAGGAATAAGAAATATTTGTTTACATATTCCAATGTTGCCATATTTCGTTTGGAAATTTTTATACCTTTTTGAAGAAATCACTCATAAATCTAAATGACAAAGACTCTGATATCCACACTATTTTGTAATCAATAATTATTGTTTTTATAAATGTATTTATCCTTGGTTATTTTTTATGCATACCATAGAGTAAAATAAGTTTATTTATGAATATTTATTATAATATCTATCACGACTGAATTTAAAATCCTCGTTCTCTAATATAGAACATTAGTGTATATACATACAGACATACATATATATAAAGACAAAAGGAAAACATATTCTAACCGATCCGTTTTGTCCTCTGATGAACTTTATCAAGGCAAATGTGAGGATTTTTCTTGCAACAAGTATTTGTAAAAAAGTAAAAATATCGTTAGTTTTGTCAATTTTTAAAATTGTTCGAGCGCGCATCATTATAAACCCAGCTAACAGTAATGTCAAGGTAAATTATGGGAGATGTTAAGTGATATAATTTAATGCCCAATAAGCAAAAGTGAGTAAATGTTGCTGTTGTTGCATTTTGAAAAACTAACATTTTTACTTTTGTTTATAAATACTTGTTGCAAAATAACAACATTATTTTTACCTTGATAAATGTGTCCGCTAAGATAAGTTTTCCTAAGATATGGACCAGTATTTATGTTTTATCGACATCGGGGAAAATGAGCAAATAATATCGCAAATATATTAGTAATACCCGATACGTTTTCTTGTAACTTGCCCAGATTAAAAGCGTTTCCTAACCATTGTTTGCAGGATTAACTGTAATTAACTTGAAGCAATAATAATAATAATCATGGTCTAACCCGTAATAACTGGAATATAAGCAACCTTACCCAAACTTTTAGAAGCAGGACTGGAGTAATTATAGTTTCGAAGAAGGGTCTGCGAGAATATTTAAGATTTGGAGATCTGTGGATTTGCTGATATTCTGTCTTCAGTTATGAGGCTGTATATGCAAATACTACTGCTACAAAAACGATAAAGATACAATAGAAGAAACAGCTAACTAGGACATTATCCGGAAGCTCAGAAGGAGAAGAAAATGATAAGTACTTAAGTATACTAGAAACAGATTCAATTAAGAAGAACGATATGAAAAGGAAGAAAATATAAGCAAGTAAAGTCAGCAGTAGAAAGTTTATTAAAGATAAACTGTTGTAAGATATTCTTAAGCGTTTGCCTCAACTTCCTCGGTTTTGATGTGGAGAGAGAGAGAGGGGGAGAGAAAGAGAGAGAGAGAGAGAGAAAGAGAGAGAACAATCAGGTACATCATAATCGAATTCAGTAAGAGGGTTCAGAAAGAATGCAAAAATAAAAAAAAATAGAGAGGCTGATCTATTGAGAGTTGTGTTTGTTTCTTACAAACAAAAGGTATATTCCCATACGGGAATCTGTTTTGAGAGAAAATAATTCTCGGTTACTTTTAGACTCAAATGGTTCACCCAATCTAGGAAGCCAGAACTAGTTATCATTTAAATAAACATTTTTCAGTAGATTTTTGTTCCCGAGAATAAAACTGGAAAAAGTGAGAAGCGAGATTTCGAAAAAGTATTGAAACATATTGTGCCCACCGCTTTTGGAACAAAGAGCTCAGTAGGATGGATTAATAATAATAATAATAATAATAATAATAATAATAATAATAATCATCTCAAAAAACACAAGAACGTAATGTGCTTTCATATTGACGTGGCAGTCCCTGCAAATTGTAATGTATCTTTGAAGATCTTCAAAAAACTATCAACATACAAGGATATTGAAGTGGAAATATAAAAAAATGTGGCACATGAGGACATCAATAATTCCAGTTGTAGCTGGAGTTCTCGGATTGATTGGAAAAGGACTCATTGAAGGTTTTCTTGGTAGCCATGCCTTAAAGAAATACAAAAGATTGTATTCATAAGTACAGCCCACACCTTTCAAAGGTTTTTATCTACGTAAAATATGTGTGATCTTAGTTTTGTTTTGCAAAAAATGATCAGTGGAAAATTTCATGAAGGCATTTCTGACATGAGGTCTCTGGTTGGGACACAGAAGCAAATGTTTATAGAACAGAAATCCAAGGAATAATAATAATAATAATAATAATAATAATAATAATAATAATGCACTCAAGTATACATATAATACACACGCGTTTACTATTTATATAAGATGCAGAAGCAATATATCCCACATATACCTCCCAGAAATTCTTCTCTCATAATAGTAAAACATTAGTGACAATGGTCTTTTCAACTCGGTAATATCTTACCATTATGTGGGGGGTATTTCTAGGAGGTATATGTAAAAGGTATTTCTGCTGCACTCTGTATTTATACCTAAGCAAAGGGCCTATTCTGGCCTTGTGTCAACTGAAACAGAATTTAGAGCGTCTGGCAAATTGCTACTAAGGGAATGACAACAATTCTTTCCAGGTACCTCACAACTATGATAAATATGCCTAATACTCTCATACAAGACTAAGATAAGAAGCTAAAAATCTAAGCTAAATATGCTTATTGACATAATTCTAATGTAAAACTATGGAGGATCAAAAAATGTCTGAGAGAAAAAACTGGATATACTTTGATGAATGGAGGAATATGAATATTTGAAGGTTGACGAAAAACTATTCTATGTAAAATTATTTTGCTGTTTTCGCGAAGTACAGGATTTGTTTTTAAAACTAGTTTAAAACATGCGCTATTGCAGTGGGTAGTCTCATGGAGTTTATTGTATTTAATCTATGGGCGAATTCCTTATTTTAAAAAGAAATAATTGCCTAACAGATCTTTTTTTTTATTTCAATGTCTATTTTCCCTAATAGACAAATTCACGGATCTGACACCGATGTTGTCATAGCTTTTATCCTTTCGTCTGATTTTCAGATCTAACTTTGATCCACAGCAATAAAAGAAACATAGATACATTAAAATGATTGAATAAAACGGAGTATACCGAAATGCATCATAGTATGTTCTACAATCGCGATACATGGGATATAAAATGAATTTTAAAAAATGAAAAAAAAAATGCATTTTTGAAACTTTCTTTTTAGCTTTAATTGAAAGCTAGATGATTAAATTTACTATTTCCAGTAAGGAAAATATTCTGGTGTATTTCAAATAGACATTATGTTGACTGGTATCTCAAAGTTTTGGTCGCTTTCGGTAAAGTCATTAAAATTGGCCGTTAATTCTCGAATTTAAAAATCTTCCAAAGAGAAAATATACTTCTCTGAAACTTTATTTGAGGAATATTATCTGATTTAAAGTATAATTTATCTGATTTAAAAAAAGAATATTATTTACTTTAAGTTTAAAATAACAGCGAAATGGATTTTTAAAACAAACAGTAGCGGTGATTACGCGTTTGTCACCGTCACTTGTCACTTGTAGATCACTTGACAAGTGATGATAAATTTGTCAACATCTTTATTGCTGTTCTACAGAGACTTTATTTGTTAAAAATAATTTAAGGAAATGACGGGTGAGTGCCTTTTCTATATAATTTTTAAGTACTCACTAATCTTAAAAATGCTGGAAAATATTCTCCGTAATCTAATTTGAGGAATGTTGATTTTAAATTTACTAGTCATCGCTCTTATTTTCTGATAATGTGTATGGTAGACCATACTTTCGAACAGGGGCACGCTACATAATATTTTATATAGATTAAAAAATTAAAATTATTTTTAAAATCTTAATGCAAAACGACTTTTCTTAAGCTTTTCAGTTTTTGATTTGTAAATATAGTTTTCACTTAATTACAATATCACCTAACATAGAAAAAGTTATGCAGAATTTTAAACGATTCATATATTATAAATTATTATAGTTAAAATAAAAATTTAAAATAATATAAAAACATTTGGTCTTTCTTCTTAGTAATAACTTAAATATTTTGATGATAAAACTTTGTTTTTATTAAGTTTGGAGCCTTTTTTTCATCATGCTATTATGTTTTTCAGCGAAAAAGTGGAGTTTCCTAATCTACATGTTATCATCATTAACATCAAAAGATACTCAACACATCTGCCTTTATTCCGAGCTGGGTTTAAACTTCTCACATGAAGGCAGCTATAACTGGCGTTGAACGGACGTTGAATAAAAAAAAAAAAATTATTTACCGTCCAACCGTGGTTGCTATTTAAGGCTCAGAATTCGTTTTGAAAGTTTATGTGGCATCTTGCTATCTTGCCAAAGCAAGTGAAGTAACGGCAACGGTGGAGTTCTATTTGTGAAAAACGGTCACATGGCGGCCCGGACCCGAATTTGACAGACTTGATTTCACCAATTATTTCAGATAAGGCGGGGGTCTTGATAAACATTTCATTATATTTTCTCCGGTTCCACTTTTTGCGGCCATTGTGGTTGTTGCTCTGAATAAGTAATGAAATAGTTCAATTGAGAATATTTTCTAGGGGTAGAATACAATTTACGACTTCAATCTTCCGTTGTTGAATATTATTAGCGAATACACTTGGCTCAAGGTTTGGCTTAAGTGTCACTGAAGAGGGAAAAAGAATGGGTGTTCTCAGATTCAATTACAAATAAGCGAGGTTGCTATTTTTCTGTTTTATTTCATTATGAAAACTCTTGATTTCAAAGTAACAGTCTAAGGTTGTCAGTTTTCTCTAAAGCAGCATTTCATAAAGAATGGGTCGCGACCACAAATGGGGTCGTGAATCGAAATGCTGGGGTCGCGAAAATTAAATTCAAATACTTGAATTTCAGTTTATATGTTTTTTGACAAAGCGCTGTGGTAATAAAACGCACGCGCAGCGCCATTGCGACTCGTGCGGTGACAACGGATGTATTTTCAGTTTAGTTGATTAATACCTGCTGTCGCAAAAAATGGAGTCATGAATGAAAAAAGTTCAAGAAGTTCTGCTCTAAAGGTAGCAGCCTGTTTAGACAACATTCAGTTCTTTGGTGACGATGTTATATGGATACTGTGCAGTGCCAAGAACACACACCCCGGCTCTCGGTCGTACCAAGATCCAAAAGAATACAGAGGATTACATTTGGGTGCCTTTTCCTCTATACAAATATTTATTAAACATATTTGTTATGTTCAAAATATATCATACGGAATAATAATTCTTAAATAAAAAAGTAAAATTCATTCATCAGTTATATTTTTGCTGTCGTTGAGGTGTAATCAGTTTACAGGTTGATTTAGAAAAGCAAAATCTTTCCCTGATTTTAAATCAGATTTATGTTGTCATTTCTGTAGAATTTTTCATATATTTACTACTAGTTTAATCTTAAAACATTACAAAAATTCCAAAGATACCGGAAGATTGAATAAAAAATAAATTTAATGATTACTGAAATGAAGTTAGAAAGAGGCTTTCTTAAAAATCTTATACCTATCAGGGCAAACATTAGAAAACATAGGATATAGAATTTATCAATTTCCCCATGTTCTTATCAGTCGCCACTACTGACAAACAATCCCAGCTTTCCTGTATGACTTCCTTATGAATGAGAGAGTTGCGTATTTTCAACTAGCAGCATTTGTCAATGTTCGAGTCTAGTTAGAACACCAGACATTGGAGTGCTGATTTCCTAGCTAGGCAGGCCGTCTCCATTTAAAAGATTGGTACACTCCTCTGGTTCATATTCCTCCCATTTACTCTTGTTCCAGGCGAAGGTAAACTTTGTAAATATCGATAACAGCTTCAATCGTATAGATATCAAATGAGGCATAAATACTTTTATTTGTGTATTGCTTTCCTTTTCGAATAAATTTATTGAGTATCAACACGGAAATTGTATTAATGTCTAATGATTGTAAATACAGGCAATCAAGAAAATTAATTATTGCTGTTATTCTAAAGCGGATTTTTATTTGTCAGTGAGAAAGAACATTTAAAGCTTTAAAGAGAAATGAAGTATCTGTCTATATTTCTGAAATGAGGTATTGTTATTATTTACATTATTTACATTATTCAGAGTGTAGTGAATCTGGCAATAAAGATGAAGACAACGGTCTGAACAATGTAAAGAAATGAAATGTTAACTTTTATGCTGCAATTGATACATTCCAAATTTTTAATCAACCTCCAAAAAATAATTTAGATTAGTATTTCTTTCAAACTTAATAACATTTTTTTGTACATCAGTAGAAAATAAAACAAAAATTTAAATTAATTGCTTTTATTTGAATAATTCGTGTAAATAATTTTATTATTTCTCTGTATCATAAATTTAAAGGGTAATTAGCAAATGAAACCGACACTTTTCCTATATTACAATTTATTTTGCTTTTTTTCAATATTGAATCAGAAACAACATTTCTGTTCATTTGCTTATGTTATTTGCAGGCAAAAAGAGAACATTTACCATTAAAATATTTTTTAAAATTAATTGGATACACAACAAATTAATTACTAAATACATGAAATTAATCAATGCAGTCTGATGCAGTAAATATAAATAATTTCTTTAATTTTTATTTAGAAATATTTATTAAGTGAATTTATTTCTTGACCACAAAATTTGAGAATATTTGATCATAATTTGATCATGATTAAAATTTCATATTTTTGTCAAATGCAATGACGTTTAGCGATAAAGTTTCTGCTATTTTTTATGAATATTTCCCATGCAGTAAACAAGTGGAAATTAATTTTCCAAACAGCAATATCTCTGCTACTATAAATCGTATACAAATAATTTTATATTAGAAAATTTGCTCCCTCTTTAACGGTTGAGCATCAAGTTTTGGGATTCTTACAATTTGAAGCATGCTAGTTTCCGTTATCTTTTTTCATAACCTTACCTAATATATATGAATATTTTTCTTGACAGTAAATATTCAAGCTTGTTTTATGGATTAAAACATGCATATCTTAGACAATTCCCATTGTAAATAAAGTTTTTACTATGAAGACAATCATACTCATGCGCAGCAGTATAATTATTAAATCAGCACTTATCTCATAAGTTTGAATCCTTCTTCCAAACTTGAAACAGTGCCGCTGGACTTGTCGATGTATCATTTCATTATATATCTTTGTATTATTGAAACTCTTTTTCTTGTTGAGGAAGTTTCCCCTTTTCCTTTGAGAGTTAATATTTATGGTACTCACCTGAAATTTAAAGAGAGAAAGAAAAAAAGAACATAGTTAATTTTCATGTCAAATAAAGTCAAAAATAAATTAGGTAGGCATTTATTGATAGAATGTTGCTCGCAAACATTGACAATGTCTCCAATGTATCATCAAGTATACACTGCCAAATGAAAAGTAAAAAAAAAAAAATTAAATGAATATTTCCTATTTAAACATTAATATCTACCTGCTACAGTGAAGCGGACTTTTTATCCATTTGCATTTAATGATTCTCGTTACATTTTTATCGATACTTAAATTTATTTTATTGCTTGATTTGTAAAAACACAAACAAACGATGAAATAAACAACTAGGCATATACGGCGATGCCTCAATAAGCCCAACGGGTAACGAAATATATTTTGATTTGAATTTTTCACTGTATAATGTTCGATCTATGTGAACCATAATCACCACTAAATTAAATACATTGGCAAGGAATTGACATATGTTGACAAATAAATATTTGCTATAAAATATTTTTTAACTGTTAGGCTACGGACTAATTGATGTATCTTTGTAGAAATCATCATCATCATCATCATCATCATCATCATCATCATCATCATCAGTGCCATAATCGTGTACCTGAACAGTTCACTTCACATATATGGGCGAGGAATGGGCTCTGCGAGAACTACATGTTCAAGGCACGCTTGATAAAAGACTTTCCGGCTCTCCGATGTCCTTGAAAGTTCGCCTTGATTATGGAAATGTGGCAGTTGGTTCTACCTATACCGTCCGTTCTGG
Organism: Acanthosepion pharaonis; assembly: GCA_903632075.3. Classification (NCBI taxonomy): domain Eukaryota; kingdom Metazoa; phylum Mollusca; class Cephalopoda; order Sepiida; family Sepiidae; genus Acanthosepion; species Acanthosepion pharaonis. Next base: position 1,854,649 of record CAHIKZ030004120.1, read on the forward strand.
CCTTTGAATTCAGTCTAAGAATCCCTCCGCCCAGTAATATCGTGTCCTTAGCGTACTGGGTGTATGCATAACCACGGAATTCCGTGTACACCACTGTTCTGGATGGACGTTCACCCTACAAAAAGGTTCATTGACCTTTTTGAAAAATCTTGTTTTTAATCCTGCTGGGTGTCTAGCCCACATCGACCCTCATCAGAAAAAGGCTTGATTTATTCGTCGATGTGCCGACTATTCGGCAGGTAGTGCTAATTTAGATGGTACTAGTAACGGTCGGAGATTGACGTGGATAATGTTGGTATAATGGAACTAAAAACACTTGTTACAATTTGTCAGCCTTCCTTTGTCATGTTAGGAAATCACTATGTTAAATATGTAAAAAGATAACAAACAGATACATTTTACCAATAATGAAAATGGTTTCCTACTAAATTCTCATTGCGTAATATTATAAACATTCATTTATTAACCATAACCGTATTTTTCGTGGAAATGATGTAGAGAGTAAAAGTAACAAATATACTGTCGTATTTCTGTCTATATTTCCACGTGATACTGAATATAACATATGCATTTTATTATTGTGAAATTCTTGTAAGTGTCTATGTTACCTTGGTTAATGTGTTAATGTGTCAGATCTTCGATGCCAAAATGGAGTGTTCAAGCCGAATTTCATGCTATTCACACTCCACAGACTTTGATGAATGCTGACGCTCGGAATTTGATCATAAAATTCGACAACCGATCAAAGACTGTGATAGTTCATAAATGATTAGCAATTGATTATGATTATGAATAATTTTGTATATGCCTTTTGCATTTTTCATTGTTGCTAATAATACTTCAATAATAAAAGTATTTTCTCATACCTGATATATTTTGTTTCTTTCAGTTTTCTTTTTAGTTTGGCTCATAAAAATCATTCCTCTGATAGAAACATTTTTAAAAATCACAAACTTTGCAAGTGTGTACAACTTAGTATACTTGAACCGTCTGGAGATCGCTCATTACGTGTACCTTACTCAGTACCGATCAGTGTCTTTAGATATTTGGCGAAAATATTCCCGGTTTGACCAAAGTGGTTCTTTTATCTGAGATTTCCTTTTCTGCATTGTGGAGCACATTATGTCCTTTCCAGTTTAGGAACGTATTTTGGATAATCGCTCTTTTAATATTTTTGCCTTGTGCACATTTCACCCAGGTTGTGTGTGTGTGTGTGTGTGTGTGTGTGTTTATTTTTGTTAGATTATTTTGGAGGGTATTGAGGACAAGAGAGCGAAGGACTTACCTGAAAATTTTTTATGAATGGGTAACCGAACGGGGATGGAAGCTTTCGCAATGGCAGAAAACCTGCTAAGGGGAACAAGGAATAGTAGGTTATGGAGGGGCATGATCACCTATGTCCTGAAGTGACGCGGCACATTAAAGAAGTTTAATAATTATATATATATATATATATATATATATATATATATATATATATATATATATATATATATATATATATATATATATATATATATATATATTGCGGCCACATTTGGTCCAGTGGTCCGGCTTTTTGTCTAGAGATCACTGATAAAATCCAAAAAAGAATCAGCAATATTATTGATCCTGATCTGGCATCTCGGCTTCTGTCGCTTTCCCACCGCCATGAGGGTGCCTCCCTGAGCTTTTTCTATAAGTACTTTCATGGTAATTGTTTGGATGAGCTCTTTGCTATGGTACCTAGACTTTTTAATTTAACCGCAATACTAGACTGATCTCATAAATACAGTTGAGCTAGATGTAACCGTAAATTCTGTACTAACTATCTTTTCTAGTATTTTTCGCTTGTGGAACTCTTTTTCGGCTACATGCTTTCCAGCTAACGTTAATCTGCAAAAATTTAAATATATGTCGATCATTATATCTTTTTTTTTTCTTGTTTCTTAGTATTGTTTTCTTTATAATTCTTTCACACGCAGCTACCTTTGTGTCTTAGTGCCTTTACTTTTCTTGCTTGGGTGAACCCGATTAAATACACACACACACACACACACACACGCACACACACATACATACATACATATATATATATATATATATATATATATATATAATAATAATAATAATCAATATGAACTGCTTCTGTACACACCTTGTAAAAGAAAAACTCTAACGAGAATAGTAAACCTGATTAAAAATTTACAAAGTTTTGTATAAAAGAAAGAGTACTGTCTCAATACTCACACTCACGCGTGCTCATGCACGCACACACGCACAACATATATATATATGTATATATATATATATATATATATATATATATATATATATATATATATTTAAGCAACAAAAATTAATTTTTAAATGTTGTATTAAATTAAACCAAGAAGATGTATGTTTTTAATTTTTTATTTTATTTTTTCAAATATTTGTAAAATATTTAATATAAATTTTTGGGTGTTGTCAAGACAAGTGAAACGGTTCTATATATTATATTACTCACATGAAACATATTTTGTATTGTAGCGTTTTAAAAATGCCATTATGAAACTGACAAAATATTTAGCTATGATACTAACAATATTTAGTACTTGATAATGAATGAAACAGTTGAAAGTACTCGATCAAAAAACAGAACAAATCATATACTTTAGACAGCGTACCTATAAGTTTGGCCCAGACATGCAATAATTTGTTCGATATTTGAAAAATGCAATAACAAATCAAATAGACATTATTGCCTGTAATAAAACTTGTTGATATATATATATATATATATATATATATATATATATATATATATATATATATCAATAAGTTTTTATTACAAGTTTTATATATATGTGTGTGTGTATGTGTGTGTTCCATTACAATGAATATCTACATGGATATAACAACTAGTATAAAAGGCATACGCATATGGATACTATTGCCCATTTATATATTTAGTGCATGTGAATACCTCTTTTCGTGTGTATCCTAAGGTAAAATTTAAAAATCCTTTTTACATATATATTAATAAGGTATAACAAAGTTATAAAACACAAAAGCAGATTAAATTGTTTCACACGTATATGGAGGAAATATTGAAACGTTTTCGGCTCGACCCAATTTCCAACATCTCAGCCAATGTTCAAAGCGATATTTTGAAAGGGCTTGTAGTCGGGCCGAGAATTTTTCTGCACATCCTACACAGAAATGTAAAATGCTTGCTACTCTTCAAATATTTCACTTCCTTTCAATTTTTCTTGGAAGGATCTATATCAAACAAAGGAATTTAATAAAAAAAAAATGATAAAAGAACAGTCAGGTCAAAAATATTAATAACAGCAAAGTTAATTTAGCGCCTGTATTTACTGCATAAACAAGACATTTGCACTTAAAAATCTCCCTTGTCCTTTTAATAAAAATAATCCTTTTAATAACCGCTTACGCAATACATTTGTATCGCTGATGATTATGAATTAACGAAAAAAATGATAAAAGAAAACAACAAATGTTATGCCAGAAATGTAACAATGGATTGATTCAGCTAATGAAGGAAGTTTTCAAATATATCTTTCCAATTTCTTTCGGTTTTCTCCTGTTTCTTTACTTTTTTAATTCACTTTACATCTCAAAACATATTTTTCACAGCATAGAGTAATATAAACAAGCATAATTATATCAACACTTACTCTTTCTCTCTCACTTTCCGTCTCCACTCCACTCACTCTCTCTTTCTCTCTTTATATATATATATATATATATATATATATATATATATATATCTTTATATATATATAAAGAGAGAAAGAGAGAGAGAGAAATAGAGGGAGGGAGAGAAATATAAATATAAAGTGCTTGCGTGCGTGCAAAATAACAATACTTTACACATTTTTTATAGACTTATTTTCTAAGCGTTGCTTAATCTGATACGAAATCACACTCATGAACAAGAACACTGGACTGGGGGATGCGCCTATTAACCAACATGCTATTTTAGACTCTCTCTGCAACTCATTTTACTCTGTTCCCTCTTTCTATGTTTCTGCGCCCTCCCTATCTCCGTGCCCCTCTTTGTAACGCTGCATCGTTTGAATGCGTGTTGAAGAATATATAAACACATTTCAAGTACTTTTATTCCTATAAAAGGATAAAATACAAAGACTGTCTTCATAGAAGTTCGTTGTATAGATTTCCGATTGCATGTGTGCTGAAGCAAAGTCCACCAGACGTTGCAAGATGATGAGAAGTCGGTGGGCAAAAGGGTAGAAAGTATTTAACAATTTCCTTTCATTTTGAAGTGTAGTTAATATAGAAGTTACTACAGACCTGTCAGGTCATGGCACATAATAGCATTTAGGTATACGTAAACGGATCTATGTAACGATAACTGGGAAGAGAATGTATCTATTTCTTGTTCATTGTTTGCAGTTGTTTTTCAAAGCAAAATGAATTGGGATCGTAAACTAGAAGTGTTGATTCCATCTGAAGTTTTAAAGAATGTTGGTCAGACTATTGGAAGTTTTCTCTTTTGCTTTTGTTGGTTTCTCTTGGTGAGATTCGGAATTTTGTTAAGTGGAGAAATTGAGTTTAGATTACAAAAAAAAAAAAAAAAAATCTCAACAACTTCTTCACAAAAATAATCCTAAACAGGGTACAATATGATATCACTGAATTGAGCATAAATATACTTTGCGAAAATTGAAATCAATATATATGTTTTCTTCATTTAATTCTTCCACAACTTCTAAATGTTAAATAACAGAGCTATTTAATATATTAAGGAATATACATTGATTGCACAACTCAGAGTTTCATATGTTCTGCATTCGTCAGGTGCAATTTTTTGGGTTAACACACACACACACACGCACACACACACACACACACACACACACACACACACACACACATATATATATATATATATATATATATATATATATATATATATATAAGATTGGGTGATTGAAAAATAACTCCCTATTTCATGTATGAGTGGCCAGCCAGAAGTCCTAACGTAATAACCTTGTAGCTTTTTTCTTCAGGGTTGGTTAAAAGAGTAAATCTGCTATACAAAACCAAGATTTTGAAAGAACTTAAAGGGCAATATACAAGAAGTTGTCTTCCATACCACAAGAGTTCTTGGTGAGATCAGTAGACGCGATTCCTGGGTGGCTCAGGAAGTTAGTAGCGAAAGCTGGTGCCCGTATCGAATTTTAAATAAAACCTCATGATAAATGCTTTCCTCACACACACACTGACACACAGACACACTGACACACACACACACACACACACACACACACACATATATATATATATATATATATATATATATAGACAGGTAGCATATTTTGATAGCAAAAATTTATTTAAGCGTTTTTTTAAGAAAGTTTGTATATATAATTTTTATTGTATTTTGCCGTATACTATGTCCATTCGAATCAAAACTGTGGATAAACTGTCCGAACTTTATGTTTTGGTTGTTTCGACAGTCTCAGTTATTATCAAGAAATAGATGTTGTGAGTATGGTAGAGAAGATATACATGTTGAATGTCTTTATATTAACACGCCTGTCACACTTGGTAGCGGCAAAGAGAAAGACAGAGGGACAAAAAGAGTACAAAAAGAGAAAGGGGAACGGAGAGAAACAAAAAGCGAGTGTGACACAGAGAGGGATTGGAGGGGGTTATTTTAGATAACGGCAGTTCTTTGTAGTGGGGGGTAAAACATCTTTCATGACTTAACGATCTGTTGAAGACATTTTAGTCATTTTAAGAGAGACTGTCACTTTTCTCATAACTATCTGCGAATGATCATATGATGAGTTGAAACGTTACGGATTGCGGCATTAAAATATTTATTGGCATGTTAGTGCAATTTACTCCAGTTAGTACACACACACACACACACACACACACACACACACACACACACACACATATATATATATATATATATTTCCAATAATTCGTTATGCCTAAGGTTTAATGTATTTTCATAAATGAAAAATCTTTCCTGAAGCTTTCATTTTAGCTTTAATTGAAAGCTAAAGAATTACATTTACTACTTCCAATAAGCAAGCTTTATTTTAGCTATCTTTCATCTCACTGAATTTTACTTTATTAAAAATTCTTCCAAAAATAAAATAACTTTTCTGAAACTTTATTTGAGAAATATTAGCAGATTTAAAGTATAATTAATCTTATTTAAAAAAATACTATTTACTTGAATTTGAAAATAACGTAGAAATGAATTTCATAAACAAACAGTAGTGCGATTAAATCCTTGTCAATATCTCGTAAATCATTTGACAGGTTATTTACGAGGTGTTGACATTTTTATTATTGTTCTATAGAACTTAGCTGTTAAAACCTAATTTAAGAAAATGACGGGTGAACGCTTTTTTATATAATTCTAAGTACTCAGTAATCTTAAAATGTTAGAAATATTCTCTGTAATCTAATTTTAGGAATGTTGATTTTAAATTTACTATAGTTATCGCTCTTATTTTCTGATAATGTCGTGCATGGTCACCTATACGTGCAAAATCGGCACGTTTATATGCTAAAAAAAAAATAAAATTAATTGAAAAAGATATGGGTGTTATGATTTGTACTAAGCTTTTCAATTTTCGCTTAGTAAATACTAATAGATTTCACTTAATAACCTAATGAAATTTTTTAAACATTTTTGAAACTTTATAAATTATTATAATTAAAAAAATATGAAAACAATTCTTGTAAAATTTCATTATTCATCGATTTTTTTTTCTTCAGATTATAATACCCAAATATATATTATTTATAAAAACAATTAAAAACTTACCTAATTAAATGAATAGATAGTTTTATTGCAGTTTTATTTTATGATTCCGAGCAGATTTTAGGCAATTTGGTAAAAGTTTCAAGAAAAATGATGATTTACATTCTCCAAGGAGTCCTGCATTTAACTTGTAAAACACATTTGGAAAGTGAAATTTAATTTAATTTTAACAAGATATTCTAAAAATAATAATTTAAAAAATAAATTCATTCATTTGTGAAAAAAGTCCTCAAAGATTCATTAAAGTCCAAAAAGTATTTGATTTCTGCAAGAATTTCCAATTTAATGTATTATTTTACCGGAAAAGAAAAAACCGAAATTAAGCTCAACTGGAACTTTTATGTGATTTTAGTATTTCTGTCAATGAGAAAAGGCTACCATTTTCTCTTGAAACCCATTTTTTTTTGAATGAATATAGCATCAAATTCGAGAAATTTTACGGATAGTTAACGCTATTAATGCTTGCTAAATATTTGCTCAATTTAAGGTTCTAACAAGCTTAATTAATCAGAAACCAAGAAATGACCGGACACTTATTGACCACTGATTCAATAAAATGTTGTTTGACGATTTTTCTCAGTAATGTTTAACGAATAAGAACTGCCCAAGGCTTACGAATCTGTTGCCTACTTATTAAAAGTTATTGGCTTTCCGAAAAATGCATTTGTTGAAATTAACAAGCGGAAAATTTGTTACCTTCAGCACCTGCGGGTATGATTTATTAATATAATAGTTACAGACATTATTCGGTGATAATCAATAGGAAGAATTTAAGGAAATTCCGAATTTTGTAAACAATATACAAAAATCCGAAACTACTTTATTGCGACAAAATGTTTCAGTTATAAAAAATGTCATCAAGTCGCGCTGAAAGCATCGGCAACAATTAAAGGAATAACTTATCGGAAATACATTTATAGAATTTGTTAGGTTGCCAGCAATTGGCATGAAAAAGCTTCACGAGATTAGAAGAAGATCTGAACGGAAATATCACCTGCTACGTTCATCGGGGACAAACAAGATATTTCGGGTTCAATATCATGATTGGGAATGGAATTGGATGGGCTTGAAGGTCATGATCCATACCGCAAACCAAATGTGCAGTTTTAAAAGTGGGAAGTATAATTGCGATAATAGGCTCGCACAAAATATCTTTGCACAAATAAGTCGACAAATGATAATCAAATTCTGAGAAAGGTCATTAACGCTCTTACAGAATTTCATTCAATTCCATTATCTTACGAGATTAGAAGGAGAAAAAAGAGCATTTTGGTTGACGTTGTTAGCCTTTGGACAGGAGAATCTTGTAGAGAAAGAACATTTTCGAGTTGTAGAGAAACATAAAACCAAAACTTCTTACAGTCATATATTTTGGTTTAATTTTCGATCATCAAAAATGAAGCATATATTTTGAGAAGTATTATTCGAACCTTCCAGATGAGTCAAGAATACGAGTAGTAAGTATTTGCATATAATCTATCTATCTATCTATCTATCTATCTATCTATCTATCTATCTATCTATCTATGTTCATGTATGTCTTTGTCTTCTTAATCTATCTATCTATCTATCTATCTATCTATCTATCTATCTATCTATCTATCTATCTGCACATAGTCTATATATATATATATATATATATATATATATATATATATATATATATATATATGTATATATATATATATATATATATATATATATATATATGCATGTTTCATTAAAAACGACAGACAAGGTACTACGGTTAAGCTTTTTATTTACATTTTCTTGTGTTCTGGCAAGAGCTTTTTTTTCTGGACGAAGGGTGTGTATGAACTGTCCAAATGTTTTATATTTCCGAGCGCTTTCGGCTATACCTTTAGCCATTATCAAGGATGATTCGATTTTTCAGCTTAATTGTGTGTGTGCGTTCTGTGTATGTATTAATGTGTGGTAAGGATGTTTTTAATTTCCGAATACGGTTAGCAAATACGGGTACCTACGAACTAAGCCACAATTCTGACTAATTCTGAGTGTTTAATTTTTTATTGGATTTTTTCAATTTGGGAAACACTTGCGCTGAGGCATACACACACAAACACACACACACGCGCATACACACGCACGCACGCACGCACGCACACACACACACACACACACACACACACACACACACACATATATATATATATATATATATATATATATATATATACAATGTTTGGATAATACATATTACTCCTTCCGAGTGTGTTTATATATATATATATATATATATATATATATATATATATATATATATATATATATATATATATATATATATATATATATATATATATATATATATATATATATATATATATATATATATATATATATATATATATATATATATATATATATGTATGTATATATATATATATATATATATATATATATATATATATATATATATATATATATATATATATGTATATATATATATATATATATATATATATATATATATATATATATATATATATATATATATATATATATATATATATATATATATATATATATATATATATATATATATATATATATATTTCTTGAACAATAAAAATGTTAAAAAATGAAAATTTCGGATATTCCTTTTTCTCCTAATGCCAGCTATCATCATTGTTAGTAGCAGTAAACTACAGGAGTGAATGACTGTCTTTGAAGAAAGTGAACTTTGTAGTTTTCATTTGTATTTATTGTTAATTTTGGCCAGTCCTTGTATTGGTTAAACGGACTCTTTCAATTTTGTTTTTTTTTAAATAGAGGCTGGGAAATTCCCTCCTTTGTCATTCTGAACGGTCAACCAGTGTATTTTTTGGTGGATAACACTTTTAAGGCAATCTGTTTTTGCAATTAAAGTGATCAATATTAAGAAATCATACATTAATAGACACTCGGATACTATATATTGCGAAACTCTGAGTTGGCTAGATATGTTTCAATGTTTCATTTTATTCGTTTCCATTCTTGCGAAAGATTGTCGAGTGTTTGGAATTCGGAGTTTTTCTTCTCTCGGACTGGTTATCTAGTAATCAATGCCATTTAACCGATATCTGGTCGAGGAGAAGAAACGGTGTCATACCTCCGTAAAGTATATTTGTGCAAAAATGAACGCAACAGACTAGCCCGCAATTGGAACTTGGCTCTCCGATTACACTTTTCATTTCGGTGTCTGTTAGACTGCACGAAAAAGTATGTACGCATATATAAAATTATTTTTTTATTGATATTTTCTGAAAATTCCTATAAAATATAAAATACTCTGTAAATTTTCCCATAAGAGAAAAGACTCTTTTTTTTTTTTTTTGTAAATTTTCTTCGCTGATGTGTATCTCGTAGGAGCATGAGGATAGAAGTGGTAGATGTGCCGAAAGCTCATGAATATTTTGATAACAGTTGACTGAAGGCAATCACATTACATATGAGAAAACTTAGGAAATAAAACATGAAGCGAATGGTATTAATTTTACGTTTCTGTTATTTGTATTAATTTATGAAAACCTTTCTTGTAAACTGAGTTTTTCATAAATACTACAATTACTCGCTAAGTTCACACACAGTTTGTTCGTAGATGTATATCTATATAGATTTGTGAAAATGTCTATTAGACATATTCTGCTTTCAATGACAAGATGTTACCACACATACTGACAGATTAAGATGTGGATAATTTAATTGAAAATCTATATGTGAAAGAGAATAAATGTACAAAAGAATATATTTAAATATTCATGTAGACAAAATACCTATATAATTATTTAATAAGCGTAGTTTAGTTAGGCACAAGACTACAAGTATGGAACATCAAATGGTAGATTGAATGCATTAGTAATGGTCAACAAGACAAACTTGCTAATCACTGAATATTAGTCCAGTTGCTTACAATATACTTCTGTGACTTCTTCGTGCAACGTTATGAAATAACTTCTTACATATAAAACTTACTAACATAAAATTGAAAACAATCCAAAGATATAATCATAATCACTTTTAAAGAACAAACACTTTTATAAAATTTGAAAATAATTATCATTTCTGAGATTTTGTTTTAATTTTGTTATTTGAAAATAATTGAAAGTATTATAAAGTTGATATTTGCTTACATCTCCGTTAGTACTGTGCGATGTTTAACACACCACCAAATGATTTTCTTTAAGATTTAGCAAGGGCAAGTCAAATGTTAATGGTTAGTCAAGTAGCTTTCTAAATACCTAAGTCAAGTAACTGTAAGGAGCTTCTTTTTTTTTTTTAGTCACAATATGTATATGAATTACAAGCAGTCTTACTGGTCTACTGAAAGAAAATGAAACCTATTTTGTATGTTCATACCTCTGAAAGCTACATATCCATTCTTTTAATACTGGCATTTTAATTCGATTTTTCAAAATATTTATTTCATTTTTATAAGCACCACAAACAGTACTTAAGCTCACAATACTAATGCTGTGACATTTATTACATTTGAAAACCTTGGTGATTTTGTATATTTGTGTATTTTCTTTAAATTTTCGTCAGTAGAGACTAATTATGACAAAAAGCGTTTCGCTCTATCACTGCGCATGTACAGGAAGGGAAGAAGGAAAAGACTGCTCCCTAGAAAACAGATAACTGCATTTCGATACTATGGATTTTGAGATCAAATACACTTCCTATTAGTTTCGTATTCAGAAAATAAATAACAGCATTATCATTAGGGGATGAAACCTAAATTTGGTATGCTTTTGCTTTCCCAAGTATCTCTTGGGTTCCACATTGTTGTAACCTATCTGCTTTTCGTCGTTTCAGAATTCTGAACATTTACTTCATGTATATCCTGGAAATACAGTCGAGTAGTTTTTCCTGATAAACCTACGTAGAAACCGCATATAAAATCGATTAATATGACAGAGCTCGTGAAAATGATTTTCACTGTTTGATTTGGATATTTTGGGCATCTCACGAGTCAGAAGATATTCAAAACACACCAATACAATGCTTGCAACCACCGATGCTTTCACGTTCTATTGTGTTCCGGTGCCAATTCATGAATGATGGTGATGATATTGGTGATGGGTAAAATTTCAGTATCAATTGATATGGTTCTAATGGAGTTTAAAAAGTTTAAAATGTTTGGGAAAGAAACGAGAACTAAATAAAGCAAATGGCCTGAGTAGATGATCTGTGTGTCCGTTATAGGTTGAGTAGACGAGGGTCGAGATGGAGTAGAGATTAACCAGAAAACGAACGGCTTTCACTAAAATCCTTTGACGACAAAACAGACACCGACCTTCAAGGAGAAAAAGATTTTCGGATAAATCGGCGAATAACAGAAATAAGTTTTGATTTATGGTCAAAAGGAAAAAGAGCGAAAGTAAAGATATTAAGGCACTAAAAGCAGTCAATCCGATTCAAGTATTAGTTCTGCATCACTGACGAAATTTCCTTTGCTTTTTTAAGTTTCAATCATAGCCGGCCAATCTGCCGTTGGTCATCATCCGAGGTGATCCGAAGTCATTTGACTTCGAGGAGAGGTCATTTTTCTCTCCTGCCTCTGTTTGCATTTTACATTTAATCGAAGGGCTTTTAAAACATGTCCTGCAGCGATATTAAGACTGGGTTTCTTCTGTTTAGAAATAGTTGACTTTCAGCTACTTTCCCTAACATCCACTATCACAGAATCTAACCGACACTCTTATCTCTTACTTATAGTCTATTGTTAAGCTGCTTCGAATATTTATTCCATGTAATCTGAACTTAAAAGTTCAATGGGCAAGTGAGTGTCAAGTACTGGCATCTTGCCTCCAGTCAAAGAACCCAAACTACAGAGCTTCACTTTTATTTGGCGAAAATAAAAAAAAATACAAATATGTAGACTTATGGATATATCCATCAATAAATCAAGTAGAGTAGCCGCTGTCTACTTAGTAGATACTACATTTACGAAACTGCAACGAAATGTATATATTACTCGATTTGCCTCGCGTAAACTTTTAAAGACCACAAAGATTTCCAGAAGCAAACTATTTTCACTGCAACTTGACTGTTTCGACTATTGATATATATGTATATGCACAGTCAAGTAAAAATCATAATATATCAGTAGGGTTAAATGCATCAATATTTGGATTACTTCGAGACATCATTGCCAATTATTGTTAATTAAAACTTGTCTATAATCTTATTTCTGTGACACCATGGTAGGATGTTATCAATTAGTCACTATAAGCAATCAGTAAGAATCTTTTAAAGTTAACAATTATAACTATATAATTTTTTACTTTTATGTAAGCCATACGCCACAATATTGTTTTTGTTTACTTGTTTGTACTATACGAGAGGTGCTGAAAAGTTCTGGGTCTGACCCATTTCCCAAAGCCTGACCAAGAAACCAACTAACAGAATATATTTATAAGGATTTTTTTGAATAAATTTGAAAGGGCTTTTTGGTAGAACTAAGAACTTTTTAGCACCCCCTGTAATATTTAGCTGTATGATAATTCGATTGTCAATTATTATTCATTTTTTGTTAAATAAAATGAAAGGAAGAGAGTGGAAAAACGAATAATAAGCTTAACATAAAAGTGGATAAGCGAAAGATTGATTATTGAGTAATGATAGCTAAGCTAACATTAACTTGGAATCGGGATTTTGTTTGTTTCTTGTGAACCTTGTTTCTAAGCCATTATCGATTTGTTTCTAAGCATAGAGGATGTTCTTTCTCTTACGGTATTCAGAATTCAATATTTTTCATAAACAAATTTTGGGGGCCTTGTTTATCAAGATACAGGGTGTTTAATACATTTACAAGTATTTTGTCTGAACGTGTTATGTTGCAGGTGCCACTTAAAGGAAGGAAAATTGTTCTCCGATTTTCTCTGTAAAAATAGACATTGAATTGGAATTATCTATATGTTTGTTTTTGCTAAGGTTTAAATTACGAGTTCATGTATGAGGGACGTCTAACACATAAATGGGCAATAAAATTGGCCTGTTTTAGTAAAGTTATACAAGATAATGAAACAAGTATCAATATTACATGGAAAAAGTTAACAATTTTCCTTTTCAGAAAAAAGAATTATGTATTTATTTTAATTTAGGAGATGCTTATACCAGAAGAATAAGATTTAAACATATTCTGTGTGTGTAAGCATGATACCATTCCACCACTATCTTTGTACGATTTTCGTTTATGAATATACAAATATTTCCTATGGACTTTCAAAGTCAGTTTGCCAAATGCATTACACCAAGCATTTGACGTGTCCAGCTAATAAAAGCATAATATTTCTCAACACCTAAAAGCTTTACATGGATGGTTGATCAATCCGATTCAAGTATTAGTTCTGCATCACTGACCAAATTTCCTTTGCTTTTTTAGGCTTCAAACATAGCCGGCCAATCTGCCACTGGTCATCATTCAGGGTGATACGTAGTCATTTGACTTCAGGTAGAGGTCATTTTTCTCACCTGTTTCTGTATGCGTTTTACTTTTACATCATGAAACTGAAATGACTTCACCAAAAGGTATTTATCGATTGAACATCACCCGAGTAAAATAACGACCAAACATAATAAAATACCAATCCAGTTAGTACGAAAATGAAAAGGATGATATTTTCATTGTTCCTAAGAGAGTAAAAGTTCAATTCGGATATTTACTGTTATATTTATAAAGTAATGTCATAGCACAAAGCTAATAAAGAGATATTAATAGAGTTGCTCTTGCATTAACTATTATATTCTTAGCTAGTCTCTATCATGACTGAATCGCAGTAAGAGTTTCCTCATAATAATACTAGAATAACTTATACTAGGCTGCATGAGTTTCACGTGACTAGAAATGCGTCAAATATTTTCTAAGAGGTGAAAAGTATTGACTAGAAGGTTGAAAAGGCGGAAAAGGGAGAAATTATAAGCTAAAATCTTTAAAAAAGCCATTTGAGCCTGGTGCATTTAACATGCAACAAATTCACTAATTTCGCCAACAGCTAGATGAAAACTTACTGTATTAAAATTTATATTTCATTATCTGATGATTAAAGAGATGAAATCGTTAAAAGAATGACCCTTTTCACTTGAAAGTCAAATATGTTATTTTACCATTGTAGCCATGCTGAGCAGCGTAGAATGCTTTTCACTATTTATCCCTGTCCACGCATTTTGTTTTTTCTTGTAAACTAATGTCAATGTAACACAAACACTACAGACGAGCTGCAGTTATATTCGTTAAGTATCGACACGACATAGATAAAGGCATAAAGATTTCGACCACAATCTCTAAATATCTTTAGATGATTTATAAAGTGAAATGTTAGCGTTTCTAGACGATCCTGTTGAGAAAATATTTGCAACAATCAGACGTAATTCCAGGGCTTTTGTTAACCGTGCAATAGAAAATCCTGAAAAAACCTTAGCAATTGCCACTATTAGCCAATCAGTAAGAATCTTTTAAAGTTAACCATATAAATAGTTTCTTTACTTTTATGTAAGCTATACGCCACAACCTTGTTTTTTTTTTAATTTGTTTGTACGATACGAGAGCGTGCTGAAAATGTCTGAGTCTGACCCACTTCCCAAAACCTGACCAAGAAACCAACTAACAGAATATATTTGAAAGGACATTTTCAATAAATTTGAAATGACTGAAACAATAATCGTAATATTTCTTGCTGTTTATAACAATTCGATTACACAGTATGAGTGTTGGAAAAATTTTATTTTTTATTAATTTTTTAAGAAGACATTTTCAAAAGCTATATCACATTTTCATAAGTTTTATATACCTGAGTATATATATGGATGTCTGGGGCAATATCTCCTGGTTAGGCAAGTCACATTTTCAGTTCTTTCGGGCAAGTTCGTTGGTAAAGGTGATTGTATGAGAAGACTTTCTAACACTGTTGGATTTAGAAGTTGGCAAAAACAGCAGTTAGAACTGGAGCATATCTTGACAAGTGTGGGATATACTGATCCCGTTACAGTGCATTTATACTCCCTTCTGCTGACCCTGTTACCGTGTGGTGACGATATGTTCAAGAAAGATGACACAAAATTTTTCCACAGACAGTCGACTTCCACGTACTCTCTTGGTTCTCGTATTCGCCAGAGTTTAACCACATTGCATGTTGCAGACCTCATTAAATTTTATTCAATCTCACCTCTAATTCCCAACTCAATTAGTCCTAGAACAGGGATAGATATATCAACATAATTATTCCAGCACCTAGTAAATTCTATGTTAGACCACATAGCCATTGTTGTTATGGCTGTCTCAGCTTATATATGTATACATATATAATACCTGCTGTCCCTCGTTTTCGAGTACACCCGTCTGCTAGAGTGGCTAGTTAAACTCTGTTGGAGACGCCTGCTCTGGCACATTTGTATTTTTTCAATACTTACAAAGTCAACCTGCTACTTATAGTGCGACTATGCTGGGCATACCTTAGTTACTGGAAGATAGCATACAATCAGGAAGGATCAACACTTTCAGCAAGGTCAGTATGTTCAAATTCTCGGTCACAATGACTTCCATTCATGCATAAAAACCTTAATTGTTTTTGTTTCCAAAGCAATTGTAGATTGTTAAATGTATTGTAAATCCGCAAGTCAACTTATTTCCATTTTTATTATTTGCTGTTTATTATTTAAAGGTTTTCTTAAAATCACTAACGAAAAATCACGAAAACCTGTACTTATCGCGTATCTTCATGTCTCGGCATACCTTCGCCATATTTGTAGTAATTTACTAAACGAAGCTTAGTTGTGACTCAAGTCCGAAAGTAAGAAACACCTTGTGAGGAGCAAATTAACCTAGTCGTAAATGATCTAACGAGAAAATCTTGCTAATCGTTACATAAGGTCAAAGTGGTCCTTTAGCTATATTTATATTTGACACGTATTTATATAATGCTATGTGCCTGCAGAGATTTTTGCCAAAGATGAGCAGGACTAAATCCTTGTTGAATTTATTCTGTTATTAGTATTGGGGTAGTAGCACCTGTTAGGGTCCCAGCTATGGACAAATAGTGAACCACCAAACAAAAACAAAACACTATGAAAGTATAAAATTACTTATTTATAGTAAAATTACCAACAATAGTATTTTAAAGTAAAATGACCAGCAATATATTTTATAGTAGAAGTATTAGCAATACATTTTACAGCAAACTGACAAACAATACATTTTTTCACTCAAAAAATATTTAGCCTCAAAATCACTATAAAAAACCAACAAACCAACCAACCGTAAAATCTGGGTTCAGATCTTACGGTCTAATTGTAAGCTGTTTTGTTTTTTGTTAGGCCTACAAGTGGAAACATACCTCTTAAGACCAATTATTTATCTACCTAATGAAAAGAAATTCCAGGAGTCAATGTACAATCATGCAAACTTACCAACATCATCCCATCGAATGAGTACCGTTGTTTGCGCGAATGCTATAACCATCACCCCCAAGCCCCACCCCGGAAAGTCTCTGTAAATGTGAAGAATTTTCGTGCTACCGATTTGCTGTCATGTGGCAACGCCGGTCATCTCTCCGGTATCATATTTTCATCTGCATCCGCCTGGTATTTTCCATACGTGAGACCTCACTGAACACCAGCAACCCATCATCAGATGGAAATCTCACCTAAACTTTCATATGAGAAGACAAGCGATATAATTATATATATATATATATATATATATATATATATATATATATATATATATATATATATATATATGTGTGTGTAACAGGGAAATTATTAGATATAATGTAACGAAAGTTGCTATTTATTAAGCCTAAATCTTGTTACAAATCCATGAGTATTGAAAAAATGAGGTTGGAACTTACGACCCAGTTATCACGATCTGCGAGACAAACTTGTTAACCACAACGAGGCGCCTCATTTAAGACGAAGTAAAAAAAAAATCAGTAGTACGCAATCATTATACTAGAGTTGATGCGCCATAGAAAAATATTTAAGTAAATTTTAAATATAAAAAATAATTTATTTGCGTTTGTTTTTTTTCTTCATTTTTACCATTAAATTAAATTCCTTCTTTTAATTCTGAATTTAAATGCTTTTGATGAAAATTCTCTACAGCCGCAACTAAGAAAAGAAAAATCCCATGGACATGTCTGACCTTTTAATTTAACAGAAACCAACAGCATTTAAATCCTTTTCTCTTGACACAAGATATAAAAATAACTACTGAAACATTCAAACAAGGCTGCCTACGCTTTTCTTTGAAGATTTGCTTTGTGCTAAAATTAAGACAGTTTATCAAGACTTCATCCTTAAACAACGGAAAAGAACGCTGACAATGATAACTTCCTGTCTGTCTCGGTACTGCGCATAAAGCACTTTCTTCATAATCGCTCTAGTGAAAGACAGCCACTTTTGGCTGCTTTCTGAATCCCCTTCACTCAACACAATTTTATCATTAAGACAAACAAAACAAATAAATAAGAAAACATGTCTTTTGCGTTTTCTTAGTCCGATTTTCAATGTATTTAAACTTCGTTTAAGATCCCTGAGAATCCAGTACAAAGAGAAAGACAATCGAGCAGAAGCAAAAAAAAGAGTGATGGTTCAGAGACAGAGTCAAGAAAATTATGAACAGAAGTAAAGCAAAAAATGGAAGACGCAAATGAGAATAAATGTGTAAAAGCTTAAAATAAGACACAAAGGAACAGGTTAAGGAGTAATGACAAAATATGTGAAAGATATCAGCACAAGGAATTCACGAGAAAAGTTGTTCAGAGAGAATTATGAGTAGAAATGGCTTTTGAAAAATAGAAAATAATTGAGGCAATAAAACCGAAGAAGGGTGGAAAAACGTGTTTGTTTTCATTTTAAACAGAAGCTGGAGGAGACGAAACATTAAACGTAATAAGGATAGAAATAAATAATAATGTTAGGCAAAAAGATGTGAAAATTAAATGAAGAATAAGTATAAACAAGAATTTCAAAATATTAACGATGTTTGAGGAAGTTAGAATGGCAAAAAGCAAATAGGCAAGATAAAAAAGAAGTCAGGAAATATTTACAAAAAGAAACAAATGAAATGAAATGAATGAAGGAAAACGGTCAAGATGAATATTTAAATTTACTGTTGAATTTGATAATAAAATAATTGGATTTAATGCTTTATAGCTCATAATTTAGCTTACGGGAATGTTTTTCTCATTTTTATTCTTTGCTTTCGTAGCTTTTCTCAGATGAAAAGTTTTGAATATTTCTTGATAGTATTTGAATAAAACAAAAAAAAAAGACTAATTTTATCAAGAAACAAACAATTGAATGAAGAAACATTTTAATAAAATGACGGCTAATTGCTAGTTTCTGCAAGAAGCGTTTTCACAAAAGCACGCCACTGATAGATGGCGCCGCGGAACTCTGCAGGAGTAAAGACAATGAAAGACAAAGCAGGGAGGAACTAAAACCTAGGAATTATTCACTAATTTCTATCAACACGGAAAGAATACGACATCGAGGAGCATAAAAATAAAACTGTCGATCAATTACAATCATTAAATATTTTCATTGGAAATTACAATTTAAAAAATTGGAAAATTTGTTTTCCTTGGCTGCAATAGTTAATCTTGGTGTTGTTTGGTTACAACTCTTAACATGCTCTTTACAAAGCTACCATTCGCTCGTGCATTGAATACTGCTGCCATATCTGGTCAGGTGCTCCCGTTATTCATCTCGAGGTTTTTGACAAAATCCAAGGAAGGATCTGAAATGTAATCGATCCTGAATTGGCATTTCGATTCAGTCATTTCTTACTAACGTAACGTGGTTTCCCTCTGTGTTTTCTACAAACATTTTCATGGCAACTGCTCTGATGAGCTTTTTACTCCTGGTGCAAGACTACATGAATTTAAGTGTGTCAATAGATTGGTATCTAGGTCCAACTTATTTTTCTTCAGTCCTCTCTATACTAGCGGATTAGTGGCATTCCCACTTTGCTTGGGGTGATATGATTATATATATATATATATATATATATACTAACATTATTACGCAGAAATTTAAAAAAAATATATTTCAATATTTTAATATACCCAACATTTTAATATATCCAAATAACTAAATATGCTTGCATACTCCCGGATTATTCTTGAGTAAATAAATAACGAACGTGAGGCAACAGTGAGGCAACAGAAATTTGGTTCTACAGAAGCATACTGAGAATATCATGGACCGAGCATGTGAGCAAAGAGGAAGTAATAATAAAACGAAGATATTTATTTATTTCTTCAATGCTATTCTTCTTTTATTTTCCAAATATCTATTTGCTTATATGCATACAAGATGAGTTAAAAGTAGCGCCCATTGTCTGGAAAGACACGTTGTTAATATTTGTTTTATATATTATTGATTTTCTTATGTAATGTCTTGATAAAAAGTTTTTTCTTAAAAGTGGGTAGACTCAGGATTCGATACGCTCTCCAAATCTCGCATCTGTAGATTTCTTTCTCTGGGGGCTCATGAAAGACCTTGTTTACGTGAAAAGTCTGGTACCATATAGAAAGTGTAGACTCAAATGACTGCAAAGTTTGAGGAAATGTATTTATATGCGATATAACTGCTTGGCTGCTATTGCAAGTAAAACGACTTGGTACAGTTTCTTAATAATTTTCCCCCAAATGAATGGTTTGAGAAATATGTTCACAATAACGATAGCTTAATTTATTCATACATATTAACGTAGGAAACAAAAGTAACAATATTTGCAATAAAACATACTTAACCTTTATTATATTTATATGAATATAACTTGAAAATTGTATTTGGTTACCAAAGTTTGTGGCTTTGTGCAGAGTAATTATTTATTTATTTATTTCCTTCCGTGTGTTTATGTCAACACAACATTTTTCACTTAGCCTCGCTTAGTAGTTGACACTGATAAACACAGCATTCAGTTCACTTTTTGCAAAACTTTCTCTTATGTATATACAAAGGGTATACTGAGAAGTTCTCGGTCCGACCAAAACGTTTCCCAAAAAAGAAAATGTCAAATTTTGGGAAGTCGGTCGGACTGACAACATTTCATCACCCCGATCTATTACCAACAATGTTTGAGTCCTTTAACCTTTGTTTTGTAGGGTTTCCGCTCGACTCAATTTCAATGTTAAATTCTTTTTGTCTTACAAAAATAAAGATGGAGGATTTACAGTAAAATGAATATTTTGTTTGGAGTTTGTGGATAACTTGTAAAAATAGAAAAGCAAATATTAGGCTAGAAAATTGTATTTGTTTAAATGCTGTCTGCCCCTTCCTGCTTTTATGATTATGAATAATAAACTAATTTGAAGTAATTATGACAATTCTCTCTCTCTCTCTCTCTCTCTCTCTCTCTCTCTAATTCTTACTAAATTATCCCTCATTTTCAGTATTACAAAAGTGTCTGACATTTTACGATGTGGTGTTATCATTATTTACATTATTTATTAATCGTACTAATGCCCACATTATAGTTACTATTATCAAAACACTTCAACCGCTGTGTACTCCGACCTTCTTCAGATGTATGTCGGTCCGAGTAAATTTCAGGGAATTTAGGATTGAAACTTCAATCTACGGGTGTAGATTTTTGTCATTTTCTGTTCATGTCTCGGGATATCCGGTCTTGGATATGTCTAGACAATGACAACGGTATGAAAACAATCATCGTAGTAAAAGGTTCAATTAGAGATTCCATCGAGGGGACTTGAATCGACAGACACTCGAATGATGCAACAGACACCAACGGTTGATCATGGCAACAAAAGGGAGAAATTAGTTGGTCGATATTGTTTAGCGGCATATCAACCTCTATGCGTTATTTAATACCGAAATCGACATTTCGGCATTTTGAATGAAGTTGTATGCGTTCAACTACACATACATTGTATTGTTGGTAATTTTCCACTAAATATGTTTTTGCTGGTCATTTTTTAAATATGAAAATGTATTGCTGGCATTTTACTATAAAAATGTATTGTTGGTATATTTACTATAAAAATGTATTTTTATAGTAAAGTTTCATATTGTTTTTTTTTGGGGGGGTCACATTTTGCCTCTAGCTGGGACACTAATACCCCCACCCACCCAGGTCATGGTGGATCTGAAAACAACAGCAGCTAAGAGGTGGTTCCATGCTCCTCAAAGCCTCTAATCTCCAGCCCAGATCCCTTGCTGCCGGATGTTGTTTATCGTCATATTCAGGACTAGGGAGATATTAGTGCGACTATAAATAATGTAGATAATAACCAAATTGGTCCGCTATACGCATTAGTTATTTAAACATTCTACTACTGTATTCTCGTAGAAATTAACATAGGAACTTTTGACGTGAAATTTTCCTCCATCTTTTTCTCACTCATTCATTTTCTTGAAAGAAATAGAAATAGAAAGAGACAAATAATGTTTCTTCATTGTAGCAAATATCACCCAGTTCTTAAAGGTAAAAAAATATCAGATGAATAAGCATTGAATTTTGCAGATGTGACAAAATTTGTTTTTCTTAAGCATTCAAGCTGTAAGTTGTTCAAAGAAAATAAAAATAGAATTAATATAAACTCTATTGACAGTGACAAGTTTATTATAGTGGCAATGTTATACAATGTTCTCCAAAATAATTTCATTTCTATACGAAAACATTAGCAAATCTGAGTAGCTCAATCATGCCAGATTGATTTTATAAAATTACGCGGAAATCACAAAATCATATACTCAGTGATCGTACAGTATGGCTTCAAACAAAAATGAGTGGTTATTACATAAGAAAATCGACCAAATATTGAAACACACGTGTTTTTCCTGTGACCCTAATTTGTGACACACACACACACGCACACACACACACACACATATATATATATATTTCCGGTCGAAAACTTTACAACAACTCTTCACGCATTCATAATGAACTTAAAATCATTTATAGAGTTATCATATGTATAATTGCGTAAAATCCCATGCACATTATACAGTAACGTTATTTAAATGTATTATTTATATCAACATTGTATTACCCATTGTCATAATGTCATTTAAACATTCAATGATTCTGCAATTTATATCACAGACTCATCAAAAATGTCTTTCTTACAAAGTGCATAGCATTTGTATATTGGAAAAGTGTCAAATATCAAATGTCAATACTATGACCATAAAGTACCAACTACACATGACCGGTGGGTGCATCTGCCTGGTGTAAATGCTTTGCGAGAGAGTCAATTGACCATTACTGCTGAGTAATAAGTTAGAACCTCTATGGATAACCCATACTTGTGTCGCTGTACCAAAACTAAACTAAGCTAAATAACAATTACAGTCGACAGATTTTTTTCCTAGAAATGAAAAATTCTACAACAGACGAAACAATATTTATCGAAGGAACGAAATATTTGGCTCATTTTCACTTTAGTTATAAAGAGGGAAAAGCAAACGAAAAGTTGAGGTATTGAGACCAAAATCAATGGATTTTCAGTAAAATATTTCATAAAAGTGCTCTGTATTTAATAAAAGAGAATATTTCCAATATAGGAATCAAGAAAGTATGCCAAAGAGTATATTCATACAGGCAATATTCCTTCTCAACCTGCAAAGACGACTATTGTCCATTTTACTAAAATGTTTTTAGGCCCTAAAATAATGGAATGGCCTCCAGCCTCTGTAGATATTAAAAACACTAAAATTGTAGTTCATCATTAATAACAGACGCATAAGAGAAAGGGAATTAATATTCAAGCAAAAAGCTATTTGGAAGTAATAAAAACTGTCTTAAGATGAAAAAGTTCGCAAAATCAGTGGTATAATTGATGAAGTTTATAAAATATTGAGGAGCTCATATTAATATGTAAAATAATAAAATACTAATTTATTGAGTAATATTCTATTAATCACAGACATGTTTTTTTGGTATCATCTTTTTGATTTATTTATATTAAAGAAACTTTTGGCATTTATTTTATTTGCATAATAAAACCTAACACCTATCCATAAATAATTATCAATGTTTTTAATATGGTGTGAAACCCACACTATATATTGTAAATATAGGAATAACCTCAAAGTTTTACCTATTTCAGTTGATTAATAACAATTTTATTGTGAAAACATTCAGTTGCATAATAAAATCTGATATAATTTGATAAACAGAATAAAATATGATATATATATATATATATATATATATATATATATATAAATATATATGATATATATATAATATATATATATATATATATATATATATATATATATATATATATATATATATATATATATATATATGAGCAGAGATGAACATGATGTCTTACAAAGTCATGTCTGTTTGGGAAAGTGGCATTTAAAACCAATGGCCGCAACATATTTTGCGTTAAGCTACAGAAAACCGCCACTATTAGAAACAAAATATACTTATTTAGTTTTACGATTTACACTGTCCTCAGTGATAAATATATATACAGATATAATAAACAGGAAACGTGTATGGTTTCCAAATAAAATAACAGTCAAAAACTTCCATTTCCACTATCTTTTTTCCAAATCTTTCTTAAGTTTTAAGCCTTACATATTTAACATCTACAACATTTTGTTGCATATCATGACGTTTAGCATTAATTTCCACCGGCTATTTTCCCTTGGTATTTAGAATTGTGCATTAACAAGGTATCGCCTCTCTTTGTCAATTTGTAAGTTACAGCTTCACTTGCCTTTGCCCAAGAACCGAAATGATCACATTTTTCCATTATTTGTTGCTGTTGGCTTACTGAACTCATCAGGGTTGCGCGTTTTGTCTTATCCGAAATGGGCGTGGGCTCTCCATGAGCAATTTTATGCATCTACAAATTCAGCAAATTCTTTTCCACTCACAAAAACACGGATACAATTTCTGTTGTTAACCTCTTAAGATGCTTTTTAGATTTAATTTGGTATGGTTGGGTTGAGATTTATGACATTTTGGTATTTTGTTAGAATTAACACAAATGAGAATATAATAACGGAAACGTCAGTTGACATCGCAGATGAGAAATCATTTACGAGCCTTGCAAAAAGAAGCAAGCACCTTCATGACTCTAGAAATTGATGTTTTTTGCAAGAAACCTACATATTAGTAAGCCTTAAACATGTTTTTCATTTCCGACAGCTTATACTATTCGATACTTATTCGATTTGTTCGTAAAATCTTCCATATTAAAGAGTATAATTACATAATGTTTACTACGCTTGGAGGAGAAAGTGACAATTTTCTTTCAGTTTCTGTATTTTATTTGTCTTCTTTCATATATTTTGAAGAATATAGATCCAATGATCTTACCTTAATTTGAACCTGAGTGATAGTAACTTGTGCCGCGTAAATCTAATATTTTTATTCCGATATTTAATTAATGGAAACGTAAATGAAGTAGAAGTAATAAATGCGCAAGTACGAGAATTACAGTAAATAAATATGGAGAGAATATTTGGGAACCAACCAATAAATTTCTAGTTTTTATTGCCATGTCGGGTATTTAGTGTGTGTGTGTGTGCGTGCATGCATGTATGTGATATATATAGAGAGATAGAGATAGAGAGAGAGACACAGAGAGAGAGAGACACACACACACAGAGAGAGAGAGAGAGAGAGAGAGAGAGAGAGAGAGAGAGAGAGAGAGAGAGAGAGAGAGAAATAGTTATTGAGACGGCAAACATTTTTCTAGTTTATTTTTCAGGTTTCAATATATATCCAGTTTTCAGTCTGTACTGTCGTAAGATGCTTACTTCCGTCTTGGGTATGACGATAAACGATATCCAGTAGCAAGGTCTCTGATCAGGAGGTTTTGAGGAGCGTAGAACCACTTCTTAATTGATATTGTTCCCAGGTCCTCCATGACCTGGCATGTTATCATCTTTTAGGGTCTCAGCTATGGCTAAATGGTGAACCCACAAACGGGGTTCAAAAACTATCAAAGTCTAGAAATACATTTTTATAGTGAAGGTGCCCGCAATACATTTTCATGTTAAAACAGCAATACGTTTTTGTAAAAATAAATAAAAAATATTGTCAGCAATATATTATTGTTAGATTACCAGCAATACATTAAAAAATGATAGTATCAGCAATACATTTCATAAAAAAAATTACTAGTTTTCCCAATAAAATTAAATTTCGGCTTTAAATTGCCCATAAGGAGTTGATATACCGTTAAACAAACCAAACGAGGATTGCTTAAAGCTAGCATGACTTTTAGATTCGTAAATACTGACGTACGTAGCAGGAAGAAGTAAAAAAGCAACAATAATATTTTATTGCTATGTTTAACAGGTAATGTAGCAGTATTATTATCAGTAATTTTTGGCTATAAGTTAAATGAAAGGATCGCTTCTCAAAGTTGTCAATCGACATTTTTTTCGTTTTAATAATCACTAGATGAAATTGAACTTCATTTTACCAAATCTATTTAACTCACTTGATCTCTACCAGACTGTTTTATCATAGAATTGTTTTATTTATTTATTTAAAATTTTTTTTTTTTTTTTTTATCTCGGCCCAAATCTTTGCACTTACACGGGAGATATATTTATCATTCAATCTGCATAGATAATACTTTCAATAAGAGAACTATTGACAAATACAGTCATCTTATCTACAAATATCAATGATGTTACTCTTGTCAGGATTACCAGTGAATAAGACAGTTGTTTGCAATCTTGGTAGATATGATTGTTTTCATAGTAGTAGTTGTCAAGACCACGATTAGTAAATTCAGCTCAATTTTATCGTTTTATTTTCTTAGTAGCAAATCAGATTTATAATAAAATCAGCAGGAACAGAAGAAGGTAATGTTTAGACAAGATTATTCTGGGAACATTATTTATGAACTTGAGGGAACAGCAAAGAAAGTCTGACATTTAATAGTTATTAGCTGAATTTAGATCTGACGTTTTCATGATATAAAGTTCGATCTATAGGATTAATATTCAGTATTGAATTAAATGCATTAACAATTATATGAGATTTCCAAAAATTACGTTCACGAGTCTCGTTATCCATTATGGTCGTGGCGGCACCACATGTACTGCAGCTCCTGTAGCGATGGTGTTTCCTGCGCAAGATAGCTTGACAGAGCTCCACCCTCTCCGCTAGTTTGAAGTCAGAGTTCATCCTTCTCCTAGACTAGTCACCAACCAAGGCCATAGTGCCCAGTCTGTCCTGCTTTTTTTGTCTATAGCTTTGGGGGAGGAGACATTATTTTTCCCAAACGTAAGTGAATGTAAGTCAATGAAATGAACTCGACTGGAATTCGAACTCGGCTCTCCGATTTCTTAATCCAAACGGCACCGTGCCTACAAATACACTCCCAAAATACTGTAATGTAAAATAAATACTCTTTTCATAATGAACCTAATGATGTACCTATGAGATTGTTGCAAATATATGTATTTTTATTTATGGTAATGGTAATATTAACCGTTTCTCGACAAGGAAACATTTGGTATTCACGGATCGAGCAGCCAGTGCTGCTGTCAGGTGATATTTATAAAATCTTTCTCTAAAGCAATTTTTCAAGAAAATAGTTTTCTCAAATACATTAACTTTTATAGATCTTTCCACGAATGATGAGAGTTTCCTTCCTAATATTTGTTTGAAGAAATGTAGAACATCAACATCTTTGATGATGTCATTACTTTCTTTTCGAGTTACGCTATCCATTTCGGTTGTTTTCGTTGTTGAAAGTCTTTAAGTGATGTGATTTCCATTACTTCACACAATTCTTTGTTTCTGATCAACAAGGTTTGAAGAAAGATGGTCCTCGTTAAGACCTACAAGTTTCATTCGACTGAAGCCATTTTAATCACTAATCTGAGAAAGCGGTTGTATACAGCTGACAGTATATATATATATATATATATATATATATATATATATGAACGAGTTTGGCGCCATGTATGACATTCATATAAATGTCTTAATCTGACGAGGCTATTTATGCATGTACCTATGATAATACGTATGTTGTATCTATATTTACATGGGTCTATGAGAGGAGATCATAAAACGGAGCCTTCTAATGTATGAAACCTACCAAAAATATATATATGTGTGTGTGTGTCTATGTGAGTGTGTATACACATTTATGAAGGGTTGCTGAAATGTTTGCGGTCCGCCTAAGAAACTCTTCAAAAGATAAATTCTGATTTTTGATCATTTGGGAATTGACAACTTTTTTATTGATTGATTGTTCCGCTTTAACGGCTTATCAATATTGTCGGTTATTTAATACGGAAAATATATATTTTTTAATTAAATATAAGGCATGTAAACAATTATTTGGATACCAAAAAACTTTTATAGCACGTCTCAAAAATAAGAATATATATGAGGTACCCACGCATGCGTACGCCCCAACACACACGTACCCTTCACACATATGTATGGGAGGAAAAATGAATATAAACTTATACTTACGTGAGTGTAAATGGAGCAAAACAACCTGTTCGAACTCTATGCCTATATATAATCACGTCTGCGTATCAGTGTTGACTTGCGTGAACCGAGTCTGTCAAAATCTTATCCATTTACTTAATAACATATCTGATTACTGGCATGTCATGAAGGTTAAAGGAGGAGAGAGCGCGTGAATGAGCACTTGGACAAACCACTCATCCAAAACAACATTAAGAAACTGTTACTATTATAGTTAAACTTGATAGTTTTCAATCATTATTTAAATTTGAGTGTACGAGTTTAAATTTGTTTTGCTTGTAAACACATGATTGGATAATTTATCGCATATAGATTTAGCTATAATATTTTTTTTTAATCGAGTTCGGCCAAATCAAGGAGTAAAGTCAATAAGACACAAGGTGTTACTGGGCGTAGAAGAATTAAAGAACAAAAACATTACTAAAGAAAATATGAACTCAGAAGAGAGTTCCACAAGCGAGAAGTCCAAGAAAAGAAACTGTTAGCATAGGACTTACGGTTATATACAGGCAGATCAGCAATAAATTGATGACACCTTGTCTCCAGTCTAGTACATTATTTATCTAAATAAATACGTAAACATTTATGTGAACATATTTGATCACTGTCTCTGTCTTTCTTTTCTTACACTTTCTCTCCTTCCCTCTTTCTCTATCTCTCTATCTTTATCTGTCTGTCTGTCTGTCTCTCTCTCTCTCTCTATATATATATATATATATATATATATATAAAGAGATAAGGAACATGAAAAATAGATCAAAAGATATTTTTATATAAATATGCAAAAAGTTTCTACATATCGTTGGAATCATATGTGCATATCGAAAGAAATTAAAACTGTGATATATATATATATATACATATATATATATATATATATATATATATATATATATATATATATATATATATATATATATATATATAATTTTTGCATTCAAACATATTTGTGCAGTGCCTTTTCTGTATACGCGTGTATTCATTTGGAAAAATAAAGAAAGGAAAATCGGTTTACTGCAATCAATAGATCGGCCACGAGATATGAGTGCGTCTAAATAGGTGCCAAGTAGCAAACTGCGGCGAGTTAAAATCTTGGCATTTTGCCATAGTTTGGTGAGGGCAAATCGGACGAGACAATGAGATAAGGAGAGAGAGAGAGAGAGAGAGAGAGAGAGAGAGAGAGAGAGAGAGAGAGAACGTAGAAGGAGGGAAATGAGAAGTAGAAAGTGTTGTTAAGGAAGAGAAGGAAGAAGATAAAATGTAAAAGGAATGGGACAGAAAGTGAGGATGAGAAAATAAGGTGAGGGAAAAGTGAGAAAAAAGAGAAAGAGAGGAAAAAAGTAATAGTAAGTGGAGAAAAGATGACGCGTGTTTAACATTGCAGAGATGTGAACCCTAGAAAGATATGCAAGTTGGCGGAAAGTAACGAGTATGTGAATTCGAAGTTAGAGAGATGAAAGCGTGAATTTCGAACAAAAATGAAGATAGTTCAATACACAGATGTAACAGTCAGAGTCACATTAGAAAGGAAGGTTTATTGTCAGCATAATTCGACAAATCCATATTCATGAGATGGACAGTCATTTAAGCATGAAGGTGGAATTCTAAAATGTATACACGAGGGTGGTGGTGCTTGAAAATATTTGGCTCGACCAAAAAAGGCCTTCCAAAAATAAGTTCTAATGTTCAGCTATTTGGTCAAATTGAGTGAAGCAATCAGTACTCTTGTGTACTTATCAGTACTTGTGTACAATCAGTACTCTTGTGTACTTAGTGAAACGCACACATGACTGTAGGGAAATTGAATATCATTTATCTGTCTTCGTCTGTTCGCATCTATCTCAGTCTATATATACGCATATATATATATATATATATATATATACATTTGTTTATCTAAACTAGCGTTTCTCAACCTTTTTAACCTTGTGGAACCCTTGAAATAATTTCCATGTCTCAGGGAACCCCTGCATAAAAAATATTATATATCATCATTAATATCTATCTTTTTATATTTTATTATAATAACCAAGTATTTTCCAACAGTATTCAGTAAAATAAAATTAGAAATATAAAATTAAACAAAATTTACTCAAAAATGCCTTATTTTGTTTATCACTTTCTTATGGAATCCGTAGTGACCTCTTTTCGAACTCTAGGTTTCCGGGGAACATCGGTTGAGAAACACTGATCTAAACTAACATTGACACAATGTCATATTAATTAAAAGTCTTCTTTTATGTGCCATATCCGTTCAGGATGTGTGCACTCATGGCTCTCTACAACTTCCTATCATATCAATGCTTGACTTTTACTATTAATCCCATGCCTCGTTCTGTTGTCCATTTACATAAGCTTGTTAGGAAAATTACTAGTAGTTTTCCTCTGCCCGTCTTGCCTTCAATCCATTGTGTGAGTGTTAAATTTTCCAAGTCCTTTTTCCTCGTTATGTGTCTTAAAATTTCAACTATTTCTTTCTGATTCTAAGTATAGAATTAATTCTAAGTATATTTTTCTTTCCATTTTCTTACAAAATCCTAGTTACTCATATGTTCAGTTTGTGGTGTTCTCAGCATCCTTCTGTAGAACCACATTTCTGTTGTCTCAAGTTTTATATTAATCTGTGGGATGATTTTCAAGCATTCATTGCCATACAGAACGGCTGATATTGCATAATATTTCAGCACATTTTACTTTATTTCTTAATACCTTTTTGTTAGCTTTCTCTATCCCAATGCACATTCGGATTTCGGTGTCATAATTTCCGTCCTCTATTAAAGCAATTCCCAAATATTCAAATTTCTCTACTTGTTTAATTTTGACATTTTCAATTGGTAGCTCTCAACTTGGGATATCCCTCAATAAAATACTCAATGTACAACGAGTTTACTAACAATCTCTTGCGAAACTTGAACTAATCCCATCACTCAATGACACACGCTGAAATATGTAGCATACATTTATCTAATTCAATACATTCAATGTCTTCAATCTCATTATATTTATCGATACGATTCTATTAAACTATTTATAATCAAGGATATTTTTCTTCATGTCTTAATCTATCTCTTGTCTAATGCGGAAGCAAAAATGTCTATACCATAGGTAGTTAGTGTTCGAGTTCACTTAGTAGGTACGATTTTGAATTTTGATTATTTCGGCAGGCTTTTTTTTATGCGTTGTGTCTCTTCAGTGCGTTGACAATCGTGGCCCTCCACAATTTCCCATCCTTTGTAGCTTTTAATAAATTTTGTCTTTTCGTTATCTCGCCTAAACATTGCTCCACCTTCCATTTTTCTCAAGCTCACTAGGTCGGCTATACGTTGTTTTCCGATGTGCTATTGCCTTTCATCTGTCATGTGAGTATCAAATTTCCCAAGCACTCTTTCCTCATTATGTGCCCAAGAAATTTCAACTATCTCTGATGTTAAATATAAATGTACTTTTTGTTTACGTTTTCTCCAAAACGTCGTTGTTGCTTACATGTTCAGTCCATTGTATTCTCATCATCCATCTGTCGAACTACATTTCTGTTGCTTCAAGTCTCTTCTTCTTTGTGAGGAGGTTGTCCAGCATTTACTGCCATATAGTAGAGTCGATATTACGTAGAAGTTCAGTAGGCTTTCCTTTGTTTCTAAAGTTTTTTTTCCTGTTTCTTAATATTTTGCTTTGCTTTTAGAAGGCGTCTTTCGCTATCCCAAAAATCCTTCGGATTTCGGTGTCACACTTTCCGTCTTCTGAAAAGGTTTCCTTCTTTATTAGAGTGGATTTATAGTTTCTCTAGTGCTCTGTACATTTGGGTATTGCCTGTTAATCGTTATTACTTATCACGTTGTTCGCTCTATTGAACACTTCTCATTTGTTGACTTCAGCAGGTAGTTTCAAATTCTTCAGAAAAAGAAGACCTGCCAATGAAAAATGAATGTTTTTAAACGCCACGGGTGCGATAAAACGTAAACATGTTGTGTAGAAATATATCACTATTTTGTTTGTTTTTTTTTTTTACTGTTGATCACCGGGGCCAGACGTTTTATTCCTTTTAAAAGAAGACTCGTATACTTGGACAACAGTAAGGAAATATGTCGATGACAAAATTGTCCTCGAGTACGTGTAGTCTTCATAACAAGCGTCTCTTCTCTTCTCTGGGATGTTTTGTCCAAATAAACTTTCAACTTTTTTGTCTTGTCAGACTTAAACGCGTCTTCCTATCCACCAGAGACACCGGATAATTCCGGTCATTCAACGGCAGTGAACAAAACCCAGCATTACAAATAACATTAGTTCTTCTTTTATGTGTTCCTTGGGCGATCATGGTCCTTCACAACTTCCTATCTCTCATATTTCTAAGTAATGTTTATCTCTTTACCATCCCTCTCAGTCACTGTTCGGATATCCATTTACACAAGCTCATGAGGTAGGTTATTCATAGTTATCTCAACCCCTCTTAAATTGAAGATTGATATTAAGTAGTGCTTCAGTAATCTTTTCTTTGTGTCTAATGGAATTTCTTTGTCTCTTAGTACTTTGTTTAGCTTTTTGAAGACATCTTTGGCTATTCAGTTCGCCTTCATATTTCGCTGTCATCTTTTTGGTCGTCTTTGTGCCTTCATTTTATTAATTTCTATTTCCATGGAGTAGCAAACCAATTCGTAAATTTAAGAAGATTGATTCTCATTCAATGTACTCACTACTGTGGCCTTGTGCTTGACTAAGTTCAGCTCATCAAACATCGATTAGGGCTGCAAATCGGTCCTTACTCTTCGGTTTCGTTTCGTGAATAAAAAAAAATCATGTTTTGAATGCTTAATATGTGTATAGGCAATTTCGCTAAAGTCGTATATATTAAGATTATACACACTTCATCTTGTCAATTGTGTGAGTAGATCTGTGCACCTGTAAAACCAGCAGCATTAATGTGTATCTTCCCTTCTCGATTGCCAGATCGATTGCCAGATCGATTGCCAGAACACTGTTCAAGACAAGATCCAACTGAATATCGTTTCAAAGCAGAGAAGCTAAACGATGATTTTCTTTACGATAAATAAAAATCGCTCACAAGGTAAATATGTATAAAAATATAAAAAGAAAATCAATAAACTCATAAAAGAGCCCCAAATAATATAGCCACTTCTGTATATATCCACCCGCCTCTCTATCTCTAGATATGATTTGATAGTTATGAAACGCAAGTGTGATCACTGTCTCTATATCTCTTTCTCTCTCGATATATATATATATATATATATATATATATATATATATATATATAGAGAGAGAGAGAGAGAATGTGAGAGAAAGAGCGGGAGAAAGGAGAGAGAAAAAGAAAAAAGAGAGAGAATGGAGAATCTAAGTAAAATAAAAGTAAAATAAACCGTAGAGAGAAAAATATTTAATTGGTTTATTTGGGCATATCTAAAATGTAGTCAGCTTAAGTGCCGTGGGCTAAAGAGAAGTCTATGGAATAACTATCCGCCTTTTGCCAGGGGCATAACCCAAGAAAGACAATCATTTAAACCAAAATTTACATTTGTCTAAATAATCGCCAACAAACTGTTAGTGGTTGATTACATGGCACCTGATCGAGATATTCAAGTTTATGTCTTGTAGTTAAGGTCCATCGTAAGCAATGCAGTCAAAGATTTAAAAGCTTCTTGTAAAGATCCTGGGTATGACAATAAACTACATCCGGCAGCAAAGCCTCTGATCAAATGATTGGAGGTTTTCAGGAGCTTGAAACCACCTCTTAATTGCTGTTGTTCCCAGGTTCACTCTGACCCAGGGTGGTAGCAACAGTTACAGTTCCAGCTACGGGCAAAGAGTGAACCCTTCAAATAAAAACAAAACTGTATGAATGTATAAAATACATTTTAGTAAAAATACCAGCAATACGTTAGTATATAAAGAAAATCAACAACAATATATATTTATATTAAAATTATCAACAGTACATCAATCAACATAAAAGATCTTTCATGGCGTTAATCCATATAATATCCGAGAATTTATTAAAGAAATCAAACTATATTCCAGAATATAACTTCAACAAAACTACAATCTAAAACATACATATCACTGCCTCTAGTAATTATGCCTACAGAAACATATGTATACAAAGATGAGTATCAACTACCATGTATTCAAATTTGAAAGCAGAATAACATTATATTTTTATTACTTCAAAGCTCCTAATAAAATTAATTTCGGCATTAAATGGCCCATAAAGTATTGCTATGCCGTTAAACAAACAAATCAAATCAAGCGTCTTTAAAAAAGAAACTTGGTAAAAATACAACTAAGAAAAGCAGTCAAAAATTCACAAATACATTAAACTCAGGTTAAAATTTCACAGCCTTTAAAATAATGCATTATTTATAAATATCACAGTAATAGAGTGAGCTAAAGCATTAATAGCATATTGTATAAAAGTGAGCATTCAATATATTACTGAAAAAAATAATATTTTAGTATAGTTATAATAATGGCATCTTCAGTTCATCTTTGAAGGGCTACGAAAAAAATTCGACTGTTTGGACAATTAGTAAAAATACACTTTTCTTTTTAAATAGTTCGATACTTTTAAAGAGAGTTTGATAAGTAGTTCAAGTTGATATTTAAAATTTCTCTATGAAAAGTAAAATCGAATGATAGACAGAACTCATAAACGGAACATGATGGATTAATAGGAATATGCCAATAGGTACAGAAAATAAAAGAATAGAAAGTTTTTATTACTCTTATAAGTTTATAGGATATTGATGAATAGAAAATGGATACAAGCATCGATAAACACGGATAGAGGAAAGTACTTATTTTATTTATATCACATGGGATAATATAGACTTTAATTGTACGTGAATGTGATTTCTTAAAGTCACTGTAAATCTGTTGTGTAGTAAAGAGCTTTCGGAGAAACCTACTTGACAAGGATATCAACATTTGAAAACATGTTTTTAATTCAGATACTGTTATTGGGAGCAGAATAAAAAAAATACATATTTGGCCACATAGTGATATAAAATAAAGGCAAAATTTATATATACACTTCATAATTTATTTTTAAACACTCACACACAGACACCCGCTTCACACATATTTATGATGAATAAAAGAAGCCGTAGATATATAAAGCATCAGAAAGAAAATTTATGAGAAAAGCATGATCTGAAAATATAAAAGGAGCAGCGAGACACAGATAAAAAACCATCTTCGAAATTCGCTCCTACGATAGATAGATAGATAGATAGATAGATAGATAGATAAAGATAAAGAGAGAGAGAGAGAGAGAGAGAGAGAGGGGAAGATGGAGAGATAGAGGGGTTGTAATGATAACTACGAAGGTAGAGAATGAAGAAAAGAGAGACGAATATTATTTAAGGCTGGCTGTCGAATGGTCAGCGGTTCGCAAAGCGACCAATAGTAATGGAGTAGCGTATATGAACCGGATATCGCTTATTTAATCTGCATGCAGAAAGTGAGCCCACTCTTTTATAGAGTCAGCCCATGGCCATTTTTGAGACAGCAGTTCTAATATCCGCATCTATGGCCACGCATATTTGCTACAAACGGAAGCAAAATCGGATATAACATCGGGTTAGCAAACGGAATTCCGTGTTTGGTGTTTGTGTGATGAAATCTAAGTTTGGCGCTTTTAAAGTTAGAATAATCATTGGCCGAATCAATGGTTGAGGCAAAAGACTAATGAGTTTATATTGATAAGTAGACCGCGCATGTACACACATGCACATGCACACACGCTCGCACACAGACGCGCTCATATATACACACACAATGCTAACTTTGATTAATACCCCTTTTGTCTTTAATATATTTGGTTGCAAAAACTACTGAACAAATTTTCCATCACTTTCCAGATGAGATCTGTTTAACAAACCACTTCGTTTTCTCATTGTCGACCATGAAAAAACATTTGATTCAGTAGAACACTCTACTCGCTTCGAAAACTATATAAAGCTTATTGAGAATATATATATGATAACATTAGTGCAGTAAATTAACGAGTGGAAGTCACACGTAAAACAAGAACAACAAGAAGAAAAAAAAAAAAAAAAAAAACGTGAAAATACAATGAGACTAAATTATTTTATAGCGTGCCTTAACATTATCTTCCGGTAAATGAACTTGAGATGTATAAACGGAGAATATTTGAATAATCAACGTTTAGCTAATAATATTTTACTTATATTTTATATTTTTACTCAAAATCATTGGATGAAATACAAAAAATTCTAAACAAACTAATGTATAAGTGTGAATGTAGATTTAAAAATGAACATAAACAAAGCAAAAGTAATGTTCTTTTGGAACATTTTAAAAAGGATCATAAAAATAAAGGATAAAGAACTGAAAGAAATCCCGAGATACATCTACTTAGAACAAGCGATAATATTAAAGAAAGTCAATGAAAAGGAAATAAAACCCACGTAAAAAGATTGTTTGGAAAATATTGAATAAAAAATAATTTCATAAAGAAAAGCATCTTGCCAATATACTTAAATGTTGCAGTGTGTAATTAATGTATCACCCCATTTATGAATCATTGAGTGTAAAGCATGGAAATTAGAAACGCATTTAAATCAATGAAAAGAGTTAAGGTTGGGGGAGATCTTTAACAGAAAGAAATCAACAGGAATCAGAAGACAGACCAAAAGATATAGCAAAAATTGTCAAGAGACAAAAATAGAGATGGGCGTGACACATTAAAAGAAGAAAGGAGAAAAAAGAATACCTTATTAGTGCCTGAATAATAGAAAACGCAATAAGAAAGAACGGACAGAAAATGGAGAGATGAAATAGCGGATTTGCTGGTAAGACAGTACGAGCACGAATGTCATGTTGTACTGGATATAACGATAGACTACATCCGGCAGCAAGGTTTAAGGAGCGTAGAATCACTTCTTAATTGCTGTTGTTTCCAGGTCCACCTCGTCCCAGGTTGGTAGAACCTGTTAGGGTCCTGGCTATGGGCAAATAGTGATATTGTACATTAAGCAGTTACACAGGCTCAGAAATTTTATTCTTGAACACCCCCAACCCGGTCACCGTCCATAAACTCCCTAGATTAATAAAGGACAAAATTTCCCATATTTCGTCTGAAAATAAAAAATGACACCATATAATCACCCCCTCCAAAATCTACCACTGGACCAAACTTCTCAACATTCTACAATCCGACACATTCTTTACAGAATATCAAACAAATGGCCCAATAATTCACTATTCGTTACTATGGTTGTAACAGTGAGACAGACATGCGCGAGGAAAAAGAATGAAGAAGCAATAAAAATCTTTAACACGTGCCAATACCAAACAATTGATGAATCTCGCACTGATGTCTTAACTTTCTGGGGATTTGATATTTAACCTAATTCAAATCCATTATTTCACATCAATCACTGACGAAGGTTGCAGGAGCAATCGAGATCATTTCTCGTCCCCCCCCACATACCAACTAAATAAAAAATAAAATATAAGCAAGGAATCGGAATCTCTCTCTCTCTCTCTCTCTCTCTCTCTCTCTCTCTCTCTATATATATATATATATATATATATATATATATATGTATGTA
>CAHIKZ030004120.1:1897500-1912500 GCA_903632075.3 Acanthosepion pharaonis
GACGGAAATATCTTTTGCTTTTATGCTTATTGAATTTTTATCGTTCTTTTATTTAATCTTCACAAGTTATTGCAACTCTTTTAGAGAAATAGCATGAACAAGTAACGTCAATTTTCTATTTCTTGTCTGGATGAGATTATTTTCTATTATTATTATTATTATTATTATTATTATTATTATTATTATCTTAGTGTAGTCATGAATATTTGCTGAATCTTATGGGATTCATTTTCTTGGCTACAGTACTTTGAAAGTATAATGTATATTTCCATCTGTAAAAAACAAAGGAAACTGTATGTATGCATGTATACACATACGCACACATATATATGTATGTGTGTGTGTGTCAGTGCTTCTAAGAATAGAAGACAATTAGTTCGTAAAGTTAACTGTATTTAATATTTCCTTGCCATTTCCTTAAAAAATTAATAAGGAGAAATAATGCTTCTACTAAACAATAAATCCATGAAACAAATGAAATGAAAATAAGAAAAACTCGAGAAATTCGAATATTTATTAAACATTTACAGAAAGAAGTTCGACATAAACGAATTCAAAAAGAGTATCTCAGTCCTAAATAACTAAATATGAAAATGAGAGCACTGATAAAAAAAACCTTCGATTATATCATAAAATATATTTTAAAAGCAATTCGATCTCGTTATATTTCGCGAGGAATAATCTATATTATATCAGATTTTCAAGTTTCATTTCTGCTATTCTAAAAAAGAAGACATCATCTAAAAGCCATTATTTCAAATCACTTATTATTTATTATTTTATGAAATGAACTTGAGAAATCAGTCGGCGAATTCTATTCGATATACACCGGGGAGAAGATATGACTCAAGAGCGTGTCAAGAGATTAGATAAGTAGAGAGAGAGAGAGAGAGAGAGAGAGAGAGATAATGTGTGTGTGTATGTGTGCGTGAGAGAGATAATAAATAAAAAGTGAAGGTGATTATTCATAAAACTAAAAAAAGAAAATCTCAATATTCTCTTTTATAAACAGTAAACTGATATTAAAACAGGTTCAAACCAGCGAACTATTTTAGAAATTGCAATTTCGAGTTTTTTTTGTACGTAAAGGTAAATGAACAATTTTTTTTTCTTCAGTTTCGTCATTCGCCACAATTGGCTTGTTTTACGCAACTCTTTTTTTCTTTTTATTTTTTGAAAACTATGCAATATTTATTGAAACAAAGCAAGTTCAGTTGACCATTGATGACAATTCCAGAAACTATAAACAAATGAACAAATCAAAATCGAAAGAGCAAATTAATTTAATTCAGAGTAATATAGCACCAGGCTTTAATAGATTTGAAAACATATGAATTTGAATATGTAGTAAATAAAACTTTTGAAGTATTTTAATTTTTCTTGAGGACAAAGGTGGAGAGGAAATTTCTCCCTTAAACAATTGATGTTTGCTTGACGTAAAAATTGTTAAAGAATATAGCATCAAGGTATCGGTTGTGGATTTAAACTACAAGAAGAAATTACGTCATTTACAAATTGATGTAATCAAGATGACAAATAATTTTTAAAGCTTAGTTGTTTGTCACTTGAGGTAAAGAACAAAACTTTAAAATGTAAAACAAAAGAAAAGAAAACGAACAGATATCCTGTCGATATATATAAATGAAGTTAAAATAACTTTTGTTTTTACAAAAGTAACATCTAAAATATTTTGAAAAACAATATTTGCTATTCATATTGTAGAGATTCAAAATGCAATTATTTTCCTCTTAATGTCTTAAGCGGTCCTTTAGTGTCACGTTGCCTGTTGTTGAAAATAGTCGGTTGCGGCTTTTCTCACCATGGAAGCGGAGGCCACAACCAGTTGATGTTCACCTGAACAAAAAGAGATACTACATGACTGGACTATGTCTCTCTTTTGGACATCACAATTAAGATCTTTTTTTTTTTTACTCGTCCCGTTCAAATAAACTTTCCCTTTTAAAGTGCTTTAATTTTTATGTATGGGGAATTTGTGACATATATATGTATACTATATTTTATTATGACTTATATCTATGTATTTCAGTGTTGTACATAAAAATCTTTCCATGTATAACAATTTTAAGATTTTATTTTTTTAGGTTATTTAAGTTCTCCCTTCCATCATATTAGTATATCACGGATATACTGATGTCTCTAGTGTAAATTGGAGATTGGACAAGATTAAGATATTTCCTTTTTCATTCCCATTAATATTCTGTTAACCTTGTACGAAGGACTAGACAGGACCTACAAGCAAATTTGAATCTCTCTTTGATATAACTAGAGGTTAACTTCATATAACTGAAAGGAAATATAATCATGCAACAAAGACATTTTATAGTCGATTTATCCTAAAATCCTATCAATAATGAAGCAAATAGCACCTTGCCATTACACTATATTATCATAGCCTCAGGGACCATTGCTATTGAAGTGTATTTGATCTTCATTAGGTGCCTCGAGATTTGACTTTGTACCATACTAAGCCAAACTTAGTAATTATTAATCATAAGATTTAGTTGGGCTATTACTCTCTTCACGAGTAGAAAAGGCTCAGAATGTAAAAGAAAAAAATAGGACGAGTGATTATTTCTCTTCTTTTCAAAAATTATTTCTATCAAGGCTATTTATAGCCATTTTAATTTAGACTTAAACTAGAGTATTGTTGATTAACTGAAGGTTATATTATCTTATGAGAGTTTCCGAGTGTATGGCTATTGATTCATAGTTAAATTCTATTACTGATTATGATGGGAACTATATAAATGTTAGATTTTGGTTTAGGTGTAAACATTTAAATTGTTCTATGCTATAATATATATTTTGGGACGTGTATCAAGTAGAAAACAATATCCATACTCTTTCATACAGGCAACGAATTTTAGATTTCTATGTGCAAGTACTCATCATCAATTCTAAAAAGCCGCAGAAAACAACAGTAAACGTAAAATCAAATTATTATTTCGAATATTGTTAACATGTTGACCGTCAAAATCATGTTCTCCTTCTAAAATACAAGAAATGAAAGCTGGTCCCCTTTGGAGGAAGAAGGTACAATCAAATCAATTTCTGTAAATTATTAAAGTTTCAACCCTTATTTTGCTAATTTTTCTTAATGAGGCAAAAAATGACTTTCTTCACACAAAATATTTTTCAGCATTAATACCTTAATTTAGTAGTGAATATTGATTACAGAAATTGAAGCGACATTTAAGAATAATTTTTCAAATAACATCACATAAAGTTACGAAATTATTGATCTATCTTCGTAGAATTTCGTATTAAGTTTCTGCTTCATCTGAGAGAGAGAGAGAGAGAGAGAGAGATATGACAATATGCGACGGCAAACTGATGGTGAATTTTATGCATTGCATAAAGCCCGGGGTGAAACAGATATTGTTTTCTCCATTGGTACCTTCTGTCGAAATTATTTAAAAAAAAAATGCCCAAAGACTTTTAGGCGGCGATAGTCACTGAAGATATTGAAGACACCATTTTAATTATATTCTAATGAATCGATAAACCGCTATGAACTTGTTCTCCTACTGCCTTACGTGATAAGCGTAAATACAAATTGTTAATGCTTCTTTCTTGACGACCTGAAAAATACGTGTTAATCATTCGAAAAAAGGCAATTGGATAGATCTGAAAAGTATGACGTCACGTGCATATTGATCAAATTGATGCAAAGCAGGGATCGAAAGATTCGATGACGTTATATCATAAGCAAATGGTTACAATCACTCCATCTTGTGTCCACGAAACGATTTTATTAAAACCGTACCTATTATTGGATATCCAGTTGAAAGGTTTTTATTGAATATTAAGAGAAACCGTGTACATAATGAGTCTGAATGTATTGACAGATATAGTCTGGCGAAAGGCCATGAATATGGAGTACTCATTGAAAATCGAATTCGCTACACGAGAAAGTATTCTGAGTGACTAGCGTTGCACCATTGGTTTTGTCGCCACAGCTGTTTTTCGACAAAAGGAGGAGGAATGTCTGAAGCAAAAAGAGAAATGATAGGCGATAAATCAGACACATTTCTTTCTTTTTAAAGATACGTATAGCAGAAGTACATAAGAGATTTAATTGTTTCGAGATAACAAACTCCTGACGTAGTATAACGTAGGAATTGACAACCGTAGATAGCCAGATGTCGCAATGCTGAATCACATCTTGTAATTGGTACATTTTTCGGAATACTTCAGTAAGAATAATCTCATTGTTTTCTTGCCAGATTATTTAAACAATCATAATCGTTGAAAACAAAGAAAAGAGTACTGAACTATTACGTGATATCTGTCTCTCATGTATGGCAGTGAATGTTGGACAATATCCTCAAAGATGAAGCAACACTCTACTCAAAGACTTGATGCAACAGAAATGTAGTTCTACAGAAAGATGTTGTGAATACCATGTGAGCAATAACGAGGTTTTGGAGTGAATGGAAACAAAAAGGAAACTTAGACGTAACATCAGGGAGAGGCAGTTGAAATTTCTGGGGAACGTAATAAAGAAAGAGGGCATGGAAAATCTGATACTCACAGGACAGAAAGAAGGCAAGACGGACAGAGGAAAGCAGCGCGTAGCGTACTTGATGGGCTTTAGCAAATAGATGGCATAACAGTGCTTGGGAGAAATAACAAAAAACTAAAACTTATTAAGAGTTACACGAGACAGAAAGATAGGGATGGCCATGATCGCCTACGTCCTGAAGGGAACGGCACATAAAAGAAGAAGTTGTTCTACTTACGGCTAGTATTTCTTTAATCTCATTCCTATTTTTTGTTACCACAACTCCCAGATCATTAATCTATGATGTAAAAAAAAACTCGAATATTTTTAAGGCTAAAATTATTTCTGTTAAAAATAAATTCTTTACATTATCAGTATTTATCTACATCATTTACACGCGGAGTATTATCATAAACCTTCTTCTTGTTATCACAAAGTCTTAACCATCTCTGGCTTTCATCAGGTGTATGTCAATCGAGATAACCTACAGGGAATTTCGAACTGAAATTTAGTAAATTAAAGCGTTGGTTCGGGAATTTTAATTTAGAGTTCAATCCCTGGAGCGGGCAGTGTGAACTTGGATTCAATAAAAATAGGCCGAGTAATAAATGAGCAGTACTAAGATTATATGTCTCTAGACTTGGACAGTGAAACGAGAACACTCTACGCCTGTAAAGGTTCAGTTCAAAATTCGCCGTGGGTTACCCAGATCAATATACACCTAATGGGGCACAACGGCCGAAACGTTACGATAATAACAGCAAAAAATGAGACCAGCAGACCGCACGCAAATAATTTAAATGTTGATAACACCTCATCCCCAAAATTCAGGCAGAAATTATCAGTTTTTGGAAAAGAAACAAGTGTTTTTACTAAATACTGAACAATGGACATTTGTCGCTATACTTAATTTTATGATATAATTTTATAATATAAAAATGTTTTAAGAAATTCTATAAAATGAAACATTATTTGGATTGAAACATTTTACTTGCATAAACAAAATGCTGAAAAAATTATTTTGATCAATGAAAATCAGAATCTGGTAATGCATGTCAAATTTTATTGGCCTTCAAGGAAATAATCAACGTAATCAATTTTATAAATCTTTTAGATAATAATTTTTTTCTTGATATACTTCAAAGCCAGAGGCTTTCTCAGATATTGTCTTTTTTACTCTTTTCTCAGTAAGATTATAGATAATTATCTCTCTTCTGAAAGACCTTTTTTTTAATATGCCTCTTTACAAAAGTATGTAACTATTTGCGCATTAGATTCTTGCTCGATGGCATACAGAACATTACAGTCGAAATTGCTTACCTTCATGACGAAAATAAGAACACTTTTGAAAATGGTTTTCTCTTTGTAACTTCACAAAATTGTGAGCTTTTCTGGAAAATAGTTTCTAATATTTTTTTCTGATATCGGCTGACTTTGTTAATAATGCACATTTTCTATAAGCTCGTAAGAATCGAAACAACTGTCTAATGATCAAATAAAACACGATGTCATGTTTATCTCATGCTATAATAATAATAAAAAATAACGCTTTTTACCTTAATTAAAAAGTAAACAGGAGTACTTTTCTTACATATAAATTTGTTAATGCTTTAATAAATCTCTAAAAGTGAATTAATTCTTTAAACCTTTTTCTTAATTATAATTCCTATAAGAAATAATCGGTTCGTATTGTAACCGTTTATATTATTGTATTATTCTGTCTGCAAATTCCCTTCATACTTGTTTACATTATATCAATGACATTTGGTTAAAACTTGTGTAGATCCTGTATATCAGGGAAAAATGTACTACTTTCTTACTATTATTCACCAAATAGAAGGCCTTAGGGACCTTCAATTTATAGGGTTAGGGAATGGGGTTAGGGTTAAGGGATATACAGTGGGGACAAGTGTACTGTCAGATTTAACATCTCTAACGTCTATTCTTCATCAGTATTTCAATTTGTTTACTTTTCTTTAGTTTCACGTTTACAACAATTCTTTTTTCTCAGAGAATCTTCTTGAACTGAGCATTATTTCTCA
This sequence comes from Acanthosepion pharaonis, assembly GCA_903632075.3. Taxonomy (NCBI): domain Eukaryota; kingdom Metazoa; phylum Mollusca; class Cephalopoda; order Sepiida; family Sepiidae; genus Acanthosepion; species Acanthosepion pharaonis. The sequence continues at coordinate 1,904,068 of CAHIKZ030004120.1, forward strand.
TTCACATACACACACACTCATATGTATGTATGTGTGCGATATAACACGAGTTTTCTTTTGGTTTAATATCTATAGATACCAAATGTCATTTCATTAACCTGGTGTCTTTGAAAAGCTTATTGGCAATGTGGGCAACAGTCGATTTTGTTATATAAGAGCAATATTCATGTTTTGCATAAATATGCTCTTTATCTTCCCGCTTCTTTGTTGTGGTGTGTACTGTTCATCTTATCAAAGAATGATATTTCTCTAATCACCATTGAAGCGACCTATAATTTTACAGTCACTAGTAATAGTCCAAAACATTACTCCATATCCACCTGTTATCTTCGATGTTGTGTTGATTGATAACTTCTATTAATGAACTAACCTCAAGCCGCCACCAGGAGCATTAATTGTTAGTCTACATTCATCATTAAAATTACTGTTAGGAAATCAGTTTTCATGTATCTTTTATACTAAATTACAAGTTTCTCTTTTTGATGTTTACTTAAATGTGATAGTTTTGTTTTTTTCATATCTTTAACCAATGCACTTAATACTCTGTATATTTTCTCTTTCTTTCCATTTCTTAAAACTAGTTTCTTCAAATATTTTCTCATTGTAATTTCGATATTACTAAAAATGATCTTTGTGATATTTTTAAGCCAATTCTTTATTGTTCTTAATTTGTTTTAAGTTTATTTTTTGATTGTTCTTTAATCGCTTTTCAATTTTTCCCATTTTCTGTGTTCTCACCATTCAATAACTTTACAGAATTATGATTTCCTTTGTGATTATATATTTCTTATGACCCATGACAATCTTTAGAAATCAGAAATATGAAAATGTATTAATAACTATAATACAATATATATTTATTTTCAATATAGTAAACAACTTTCGATTTGCACATTAAAACTAGACACTCGCAAGAAATCTTATAGCGTCTGCTACAACAGATATCATATGGTAAAACTCATATGGTATATTAATATTTTCTACTAAAACGGATACTATAAGGTAAAATTCATATGGTATATTAATCATAGAAAAATAGTTATATCATTTAACAACATTGTTCGGTTTACCAAGTTTAATATGAAAATATTGATTTACCGAATAAAATGTGATTTAGCTTATTTACGATTAAGATAATGTCAATATATATACACACACACGCACACACATACTTTGCATTAGTTGTAAAAATGAATATGGTTTCTGATAGAATTATGCGAAATTATCAAACGTATCAAAAGTCTTTTAATACTAAAAGTGAAGTAGTCAAATTTTAAAATAAACACATTTACCGAAAAAGAAAGAAATGATAAGCATAATGTTCTGTTAATTTTTTATCGAATAATGACATGAAATTTTGCAATGCGATATCGTAATTAGTATATATGGATGAAATTATGCAGACCTCTGAGTAATCTCATTTTCAATTATATTCTGAAAAATAAGCAATGAAAAAGTTTTATATAATCGATGCTTCATTCTTTGATATAAAGAACTTTCAAAATGTTATATTTTAATAAAAGATATTAATGCATAATATATATATTTAAGCGCTGATATTATGGCATCTAAAAATAAATCACTTAAAGCACGCACAAAATGCACATGCAGACTCGTAGAATTAAATCACTGATAGCAAAGAGAAATTGTCCAAATAGCGTGAAAATATTTTTGAAAGAAATACACGCCAGTTAAAAGTAATTCAGTCCAAAAAATATGGGTTGGTTTGAAGAATATTCTGATTTTCAATGCCAATAGGATATTCACTACTTGAATAGTGTTAGACAGATGGAAATACCTTCTTGGATTGCGTTGGGTTTTCAAATTGTTTACACAGAATGCATCTTCCGAAACTTGTTGACATAAATTAGCAAGAAACGTTGAAAGGAGAATCAAACAAAAAAGTTTTTCTTCATAACAAGTCATGAAACGAAAGATAATTCTTATCTACTCTAAAAAAACACGATATCAACTTAGATCCCCTCCTTATGTAGTCAAATACACTCTTTCAAAATCTATTAATAAAAGTAGTAATATTTATTTTTGATTAATTTTTCAATATAACCCAAAAAATATATGTGGTTTGATATTTGGTAAATTCGTGACTTTCAAAATAGGGACTGAATATAAGATTCAGACTTTGTTTACACAACCAAATAATACATTCTGAAGGAACATTACGTATAAGAGGAAAAAAAGTCAAAATAAAGAAAGGCTGAATTATACCGTATATTAATTATGGAAGACTACAGAAAGGAAAACATTTAAAAGAGTAACTAAAGAGTATTCATGAGAGGTGCACTAATGACTGAATCTATCGTAAGTTTGGGTACCATATACAAAAATTTATTAAGACTATATATATATATATATATATATATATATATATATATATATATATATATATATATATATATATATATATATATAAGACTATATATATATATATATATATATATATATATATATATATATATATATATATATATATATATATATATATAAGACTGAAAAATATTATTTCAATATATATATATATATATATATATATATATATGTATATTGAAATAATATTTTTATTTACAAATATTTTACGTCGCTACATAAAAATTTCTGTTTTGGAACTAAAGTTGTTCCATCATCAGGCGAACTTATGTAACTTATGATGAAAATCATTTACTTTTGTTAACAGAAAACAACATGGTAGCTTATTTAAGATTTAAAAAGGAGTGGAGAACAACATTTCAAAGTTTTGTGGGTATGTCTAGCTTAACCAATTAAAAGACGGATCATGGCTGAAGCAGAAAAGGGAAAATTATAGGTAGGTTTGTTATTCAATACTATGTAGATGAAATAATTTTTAGACGTGTTGCCATTAGCTGACATGCAGTTATGATTATACATTTAAGATACATTGATGTATTCAGAGAGATATATTTAAAAAAAAAGGTTAATTTTGAAGAATTTCAAGATTAAAAAAAATGTATATACTTGAAAACTATCTTAAAGAGTCCTCTAGTGTAATGTAATCATTTTTATATATACTATTTTGAACTCAAAATACAATACTTATTATGTTGAATGGGCAATAAAACATGACAATATTAAAGTTAAAATAATCAAGGAATTAAATAAATGTTATATGTAACATTATATATTTATAAAATAATGGATATCTAATTGTAATACATAGATTTTTTATGAAAAATTCTATTAACTATATTTTAGTGTAAACATTATATAATGCCTACAGATTAGTGAAATTATGAAATGGATTAAGTGTATGTGTGCGAAGGTTGCCTACTTGCTACACGAGTGTGACCACCAGTAGACGAATTCCGGAAAACCTACACACCGGTTTTTAATTCGTAGCTTGTGCAACATTACGTGGATTCTCAGTATCATTCAGCCTTCCAATGAGGAAAAAACTGTCAAAGACAAATGATCAGATGTGTTACAAAGTATTCGGTTAATCTGGTTGTAAGACTCGCAAGTGGAGTTAAAGACCGAATCATATCACAATAATATGGCCACTGCCATTGCTTACAGTATCGGGTGTTTGGAAGCGGTCCCTAGCTAAGTAATAAAGTCAACGCAGCTTAATTCAGGTGATCGAACGGGAGCCGCTGCTTTAAACGTGATTTAACCGGAAATGTGAAATATGTTTACGAAACTGATTAACATGCGTAACTTATGCAGGCACCAAGCCTCCTGCCCCCGGATAGAAATTGAATTCAGTAAACGCACAAAAATATAAAGTGGCGCAAGACAAGGATATACCTTCTCTTTGCACTTATTCAACCTCCACAGTGAAGTGATGATAGCGTGTCTCGTTTAAGAAAGCGAACATGGAGCCAAGATAAACCTTATCCATGCACTAGTTACTCTTGTATAGAACTTGATGTTTTCGTCACTACGAAAGATTAACAAAATTCGACAAGAAAGCTATCAATTTAACGATGTAAAACTTTAGCGTTATTAAAAATTATTACCATGAAGCTGTTACACATTTGTATATACAGAGAGAAATGACTCTTTTTAGTAACACAGATACAAAATCTGGGACGAATTATAAAATTTACGTTATTATTACTTTCTTTTTGTTTTCCCTAAAACTAGAAGGAATACAAGCAAAAGGAAAATTTATTTCTTTTGTAATTAGTGCTCACTGTTAGAATTACTAAGTAATGTGAACATATTTGGGAAAGATATTAGAATAATCCAGAACTTATACTGGCAGCAAACCACCTGCAAACGGACAGAAAATGAATTCAGTATATATATATATATATATATATATATATATATATATATATATATATATATATATATATATAACAAAAAAACAGATGTGTAAAACAAAGGTGCGTTTTCTCACCGGACTTATTCAACGTATACAGTGAAGCGATCTGAGAGAATTAGAAGTTCTACCAGGTTTCATTATTTACGGTCACAATCTTAACAACATAAGACATACAGATGATACAGTGCTGATAGAAGACATAGTAGGGAATCTAAACGAACTACTAAAGAAGGTACTAAAAGAAACATTAGTCATAAGAAGACAGAATGTATGATATGCCAGTAAAAGGAACTACGAATTAGAGATTCAGAATCAATCGAGTACGAGAATTGAAATATTTAGACACTATTTTAACAGAGGACTGAAAGAGGTACACTTTAATCCAAAGGCGCATTGGGATAGAGAATTATGCCAGCCAAAAGCTAAGCAAAGTATTAAGAAACAGAAAAAAAATCGCTAAAAACAAAGAAAAGAGCGCTGAAGTTTTATGCAGTCGGGCCAAGTGTATGACAATGCAAGCAACAGAAGTGTGTTTCTACAGAAGGATATTTAGAATCCTATGGCCTGAATGTAATCAGAAAGACAACTGAAACTTTTCGGGGACATAACGAGGAAAGAGGGCTTGGTGAAATTCACACTTATAAGACATATTCAATGTAAGATTGAAACAGGAAAGATGCGAATAACCTGCCTAACGAGCTTGCGTAAATGGTTTTCATAACAAGGACTAGAAGGGATAGCAATATGGCAAATCTTACACAGAGCCGGAAAAGAAGTTGGGGAGAGCCAATGCCATCCACGTTCTGAAGGGTCACGACACAAAGAAGAAGAAGAAGAAGATGAAGAAGAGTTAGCTAATGTAAAGAGAAAAGTGGAAGTTAGATTGAACATATGTAGGTGCAAGTATATGGAGATTGCAAATGACGTTTACATATTTGTTAATCTATATGAGATTTGATTTTTTATTTCATCTGCAGTTCATTTTCAACTTATTTTTCTGTAGGTAGAAAATGTTCATGACTTTCATTTGTAGCCGCACCGTAATATTCAACCAGTGTTCGCCTTTGTAAGTAGAAAAATGATTCAATAAATATGACCAATTAAGCACGTTTAGTTTCGATTTCGACCATAAGCAATCAAACCAGAAACATTGTTCATTGTAACATTTTGTGAAGATTATCACAACATTTATTTTGGTAAAAATTCATTCAGTTGGCTTGATGGAAAGTGTTTATATCTATATTTTATTAATAATCTTCAGCATGGGCCCACATACATACATATAAATGCATTGGCACATTTTCGTAAGTAACGTGGTGATAAATAGTAATCGTCCGATGAAGTGTCTCATTCATTATCTCTAATCTATGTGATGAAAAACAAATTAGACTGAGCGCAAACAAAATAATGAATATATAATACAAGCATATATATATATATATATATATATATATATATATATATATGCGTCCATAGTAGACAGTGTAAATAAATAAAATAAAATAAAAAAATAAATAAAAACGAGCAATATAACTTGACCCAAATAAATGAACAAAGCGACTTCCGGTAAAAATAACCGCCATAATAGAATACCCACAATGCACCACTAACCCGTATATATATAAATAGCCGAGAAAAATAACAGCACACGTGGCCTGACGATTGCATATAGCATGAAACAGACTGTCGCCTCTAAGTGTTGACTTCTATGTTCACTTTTATATTTATATATATATATATATATATATATATATATATATATATATATATATATATACATGGAGCGGAGGGGGAGAAACAGAAAGATGTGTGCGTAAGTGTAAAATACATCTATGACAAGTAGATTTACTTATATAAGCACACATATACAAAGATAAATAAAAAAAATAATTCATCTAAATTGACTAATACCCAGGTGCAGTTGAACTTATTCTCACGCGTACATTAAGCACATACACACACACACACACACACACACACACACACACACACACACACACACACACACACACACACACACACACATATATATATATATATATATATATATATATATATATATATATATATATATATATACTGGGTGTATGTAGTACAATTGTCCAGATTGTGTAACAGCATGGGATAATTGTTCATACCATAAAATGTTTAATATCTAAAAACTCACTAAACCAATCGAGTTTCTTTTTTACAGGTTTTCAGATCAGTTGTTTAGCCATCTTGACACCATTTGTCAGGAGAATCACTGAAAGACTCTTTGAGTTACTCAGCTAGAAAGATAACAGGTTAAAATCATTTTGTGTTAGGCCCACTATGTTTTCTCAACTTAGCAATGGTGAGACGAAAAAGATCATTCAGGCCTTCAGTAATGTTACCAACATTCATATTGTGGTTTCCATCTTCAAAGTCCATTCAAAAACCATCATCAGACCAGTGAATCAGTTTAAAAAGTGCGAAAAGTAGAGAGGAAAACTGGATCAGGAGGGCACAACAGCAAAGGGATCATCATTTCCACTTAAAGATAAATACATTCTTATTCTTCAAAGTAGACCCCAATAGTGTTATAAAGATATCTTTAAGAAGGAAGATATCTTTAATCATTTCTAAGATACAACGGTTCAATGCTTAATCTAACAATTTGACAATTCTGGTGTTACACCCGATATATATATATATATATATATATATATATATATATATATATATATATTATATTTGTGTGTATGTATTCATTCAGAATTGCTTCGCCACAAGATAAAAATTAACACATTCATTATGAGTGAAGAGGGATGTCGATGCTTAGTGTCTGTATGTGTCATACATGTGTCCTTTTTCTATATAAATGTAAGATTAATAAAAAAAAGTTTACTTGTAGATTAAGAGTTAGCAAAATGGCCTCTCAAATTGTTATGTATGAGTAGTGAGTTTGATCCTCATTGATTGACTCATAATTGTGGCCTTCAGTCCGAATTAACCTTAGTAAATAATTTATACACGTTATTATGCATTAATTAATATAGACATATGGATATGGAATTAAGTACATTAAGTAGAAAATGCAGGTAGTGTAACGTGTATCGCCGTGAAAAGATTCATCGGTGAGGCGAGTTTAAATTCCCACCTTGGCTTTTGCTTTCACTTGGAGCGTTTGCATTAGTAAAGACACACATTCATCTGTTCTTCTCCCAGTCCTGGGATAAATAGCAATGTAGATTAAACTCTCTAGCCTTGTTTTGCATCTATTCTAGGAGAGGGACTATACCTTTAAAACGTTAGAGAGCGCAATGCGAAACTACTCCACTGTCTTTTCCAAGGAATCATGTCAATTCTCAGATAATAAAGCAAAGCAATCTAAGTCGAGTCATGATCGCTTGCGTCCTGAATATTGGAACACTAGCGTTTTCTCGGTAGATTCTTATGATATGTACGTAGGTACACCAAATAAATCCAGACCATTATGATGAAAAATTTACTTTACACAATACATACTTACCTTTTTTAATATCATATTCCGTGTCAATGCACTTAATTCAAAGATTCTCTATTAATCACATGGACAAAATGTTATGAGGTGAAATATTCGTAGCATATTTCGTTATAATTGTATCAGGCTATGGCCGTATTATTAACTTCGTAGATACGTATATATGATCGTAGATATATGCATGCATATATATATATATATATATATATATATATATATATATATAAAAGACATTTTTATGTTTATACATTCTTTTTATAGATACAAATATTTAAGTAAATGGTCTGTTTATAATAAACAGTATTAAACAACATTTACCGGCCTGAATGTCCGAGAAATTTTCACAGAAAATATTTGTCCTTCGACAGGATTCGAACCTGTATCCTATACGGAATCGTCATTTAGCCTGACGTGCCTTTACCGATTTGGCCACAGAGGCGTGTTCGGTTAGCAAGGTCGAATTTACTGCATTTGAAATTCAATCTTCTGTGAATCTCTTACGTACATTCATATCTGCTCATGGCGTATCAAATGTAAACAAATGACGTCACACATTATAAATGGACAAAAGTCCGACAATAATTGTCGGACTTTGTCCATTTCATAAAATATATGACGTCATATTATATATATATATATATATATA
>CAHIKZ030004120.1:1917500-1985000 GCA_903632075.3 Acanthosepion pharaonis
CAGAGTTTACTTTGACTGAGTTAACCTGAAATATATTTATGAGCGTTGCTTAAAATCCTGAAAAACTAACGATATTTCTTTACTTCTGTTTATAAAAAATTTTGCGAATTAAAATTCTTACTTTGCATAAATAAACTCAATGGACGAAACGCGTCGTCTAAGAAAAGCTTTTTTCTCTTTATTCATATATATATATATATATATATATATATATATATATATATATATATATATATATATATATATATATATATATTATTCCTCACTGATAGCACGACTCGGAGTTTCATGAATATTTATTTATACTTAATATCACTGTTGTATTACATTGAACACTGTTTTCTTAACACCATTAATTAATTCTTGTTTTCTTATATTAATATATATATATATATATATATATATATATATATATATATATATATATATGAACACGAAGGCATAAAGTAAAGAGATTTCTATCTTCATACAAATAACTTAAATTCGTTATATTTAGGCAGAAATTGTTCTTTTAAACGCGTACCCTTGTAAACGATAAACATTTGTATGCTTATTACAGTTAATGATCTTTTTTCCTAACGTATGATTATTCTTTCGCAGATGTAATTGTTGTGTGTGGATATTTCTTAATCTTATACGTTTCTGTATATATTTGTATATACATGGCACCATACAGATATCTCTGGTATGAGACGCAAGGAAAAGTTCTCAACTTGAGCTAATTTCCAGCATCTGAGTAAATGACCAATTATTAGAAGTTTCGTGGAGAATTCAATCTTGGTTTGGCCGACAACATTTCAGTACGCCATCAGCACATTATATACCTTTACGCATATGTGCATTCATTTATATTTCTTGTCATTGTCTATGTATGTATGTAGAATGTGCGCATTGATTGCTCTAGTGTGCTGAGTACTTCGATTATTATGTTACGGTTGGTTGGCTTCTTTCTCGAACCGTTACAAAGATAGCCGCTGCCAGAGAATAGGGACACTTACCAAATTACCAAGTACGTGCACTCAAAAGCATTGTGGTCGTCGAACCTTCACCCTTTCGGACCTCTTTTATGTTTATCACTGTTATAAAGAGATGGTTGTGAATTGTTCCTGAAGCTACATAAAGAGAGGCTGTTGACGATATCTTCATCCAGTGCCATCGACAATCAGATAATGACATTAAATAGCGCTAACAGCCTGGCTGCTGAATTGTGTACTCAGACCTTTGGCGAAAAAGAATGAGAACTGTATTCTCTTACATTTTTATGATGTTAATCAAGATTCAGTTTTAACTGAAGAGTTTTTGCCTCTTTTTACTTCAGGTTTAACTGAAAAAAGTTTTATCGTTATTTTTGCATCGATAAATCTAATGGTTTTTGAATAGGACATGTTAATATGTTATTTACGTCACCGAATTAAATGTAAATCTCTTGGTTGCTTATTATGAGACTTGTGCGTATTTTGTCGACACATAAAGTTTATATTATATATCTGGGTCACTTAGACGTGGCCTAATGCGGCGTTTTGCAAACTTCTTTTTTACTGCGACCCACAGCAAGAACCTCATTTTGCAATCCATTATACCTACGTGTAAGAAATTAAAGACAAACACCGCTCACTAGGTTCCTTTATTTAACATCGACAAGTTATATGTATATTTCTTATAATTAGCACATAGTGAAATTGAATGTATCTATTTGTATGAATATAGAATTATTACTTTAAAAAAATCTAACCAGTTCTTAAATTTCACTGAAACAAGAGCCATCTCACCGAACATTGTTAAACTTCAAATGGACACAACTCAACATCTTACTATTACAGAATGATGTACCAATATTCGACTTCAACATTGAGTTGAAAAATTCATTTTTAGCCCTGACTTCAGACGAAGCTGAATTATTCAACAATTATAACGGCTGTAGACGAACGCACTGCACAAGTTCGTAGCTAAATTTTGGCGTCACTCAGTGCGCAACGAGTTTGACGAACAAGATACATAAACTCAATGAGAGAATATATATATATATATATATATATATATATATATATATATATATATGTATATATATGTATATGTGAGAAGTATATATATATATATATATATATATATATATATATGTTCTCATTGAGTTTATGTATCATGTTAAAATATATATATATATATAAACACATGTATATATGTATAGTCTTATTTAAAAAATAAAATAAAATACGAGCTTAGCTAGGTGAAATACTAGCTATGATTTATGAGTGCTATGCAACAGTTAAACTTGTTTATAATCTGCGTAATTTCTTTTCTTTCTTTATTTTCGCGTCCCATTTTATTAATCTCGCGACCCACTGAAGAGTCGGGACCCACAGTTTGAAAAACCCTGGACTAATAGTTAGAAAGCTTGTCTCGCTAGATCAGTTATGGCTGAATAATGGGCTCAATCCTGACTGGATGCCCCATACTTTCAGCCTTGTGCCACATCTAAGCTAAGATTAAAAAATCATTTCTATTATATATCCAGGGTCCTTCGCTGTGGTGTAATGATTATCAAGCTTGTCTCACTAGATCAATTACGTGTGCTATACATTTTCGGCCTTGTGCCACATCTAAGCAACGCTTAGTAAAGCGCTACATATCCAGAATGATACCCAGATATTCGGGATAATTCTAACGGAGTTATCATCTCTCGAGTAATCCAAATTTTCTCTCGTCTCGCCGTTTACGTTTCACACGCCATATAAAATGACTCGACAAAGAACCTAATTTTCCACAGATACGTGTGTTTGTGTGTGTAGTAGTCAAAAATTGCTGATGTGAAAAAATGCAAAACATGAAAAAAGGTGAAAACTATTAATTACTTTTTAGTACACTGTATTTAAAACAAACCACACATAGTAAAATGAGGACAAAATCTTTAGGATTCTTAATTTAGTCCCTAACATAGTCTCTTTCCTTCTCCATCGTGAATGAAGACATTTATACTCACCTCATTCTTGTCTACTTTCTTAGCCATGTGTGATGTGCCTCATTCCCCAGTTTCGTCATAAGGGAATCGCCCTTCTTTTACTTTATGTGCTCGAGAAAATGAACGTTTGAGGATGCCAGTTAACAATTGTAAAGGGAATTAGCCAAGGTTGTTCAGCCATACAACATAATTGTTTGTCTCGTATTTAAGATGCTGCAAGGTTTTGCATTGTCAGGTTGCGAAAGCATATTATCCATCTTCAAATATGATCAACCTTGAAGAAGCCTTTGAGTTTTGACACTATGCTCACGTAGGTGTCAGGAGTTGATTACGTGATTGAACAGCCTACCTCTCTTTTGTGTTTCTGAGCAACGGCCATCACTTTCTTTATGATTTTTTTTCTGGTTGATATTCTTTTTCACTCTGGTAATCAACGCCGGTGACTATCCTGCTTATGAAGGAGCTTATCTGCGTTGTGCAGCTCTAGAAACTTTTACGATAACAAAATCCTCGTTATGAACTTAGAACCAATTTCGTAAAGACATTTGTGAAGTCAAGTGATTACTCTGAACTACAGATACTATGACTAATCACTTAAAGGCTTTCACCTTTTTTTAGTGAATCTTCTGTCAGCTTTCTATGTCAAGTGTCATACGTGATACACGCTAGGGCGATCATGTCTCTTTCGATTCGATGGCTGACTAGATTAGGCGGCCGTTTCTTTCTGTAGTAGACTGGTTGCGAACCCACCAACCCAGACTATAGGGTCGAGTCTGCTCTGCTATTTAACCTATTAAGGAGAAGCAATGGGTTCATACCCTTCCCAAGGTTATTTGCGCGTAAGTGAATGTAACGAAACAGGCTGGAATTCGAACTCGGTGCTCCGATTTCTCATTCCCAGCCATTATCCATTGCACATTACATTACCATTGTCAGCTTTTTATCATTGACATTAACTCTACTGTGCTTCCATCAATTAAAGCCATTGTGTAAACATTCTGTAAATGTTTACAAAATGGCTTTAAGCACATCTTTTTTTTAAAATAGTAATGTCATGACAGGGCCTTGCGTTCTCCATGTGCCCAGATGGGCAACAGTTATCAAAGAGGGTTATCGGTAGGAAAAAAGAAGGCAACTCCACGAATGTTCCCCTTGGATTCGCGACACTTAATGTTTTACCACTAAAAATCGAAGGAATTAATTAAGTGTATGTATGTATGTGAAATATATGAAATGTTTAGATAATTATTTTATGTGTACGCATAATTATATATATGTAGGTATGTGTAGTTGTGTGTAAATATTTGAGTATACAGCGGTCACTTGGTAGATACTTGGTTTAATCTATCTATCTATCTATCTATCTATCTATCTATCTATCTATCTATCTATCTACTCTGTCTCCACACTAAGACGAGTTGTGACACAAGGTCTTTTTTAAGGTGGGGATCCGAGCGCGTACACACGGGCCAGGAACAAAAATTGCCCGCAGCCCTCGCAACCGTCGGTTGAGCTGGCCTTGGTGCGAGCACTGATCCCCTCTCTTGTGCAATGAGAGGGCGCGGCCTCGGGCAGCTGTTCCCCAGGGCTGGACATCTCTCAGTATAATTTTTCTCAGTTGCGACTCTGTCCTTTGACGGAGTCGGCCCTGAATGCACTCTGCCCAAAGACAGAGACGCAACTGTGAGATGATAAATAGATGTGTTACAAACCCCTCGAGTGAGAGATTTACACACTATCTATCTATCTATCTATCTATCTATCTATCTATCTATCTATCTATCTTATCTATCTATCTATCTATCTAAGCTTGCCTGGAATACTGGCAAAGTTTGTTTACGCATGTACATTAGAATAGGTACTCGCACATCAATATGCATGTGTCTCATTATATTTCAGACAACATCAATCGGAGTTATGCTGTTTTTATTCTCATTTTCTCACAAAAGCAATTTTACTGCGATTGATGTTTTTATGAACTAAGCGAATGAATAAATAAAGAAAGAGAGTCACATTTTCACCGTAGTAACGAGTTGAAGAATGACTCTAAATAAGAGAATAGAAATGAAAATGTATTTTATAATGAAAAAAAAGAAGGTAAATCTCACCAAAACAAGCATTGTTAAGGTGGAAATCATGCCAGTAATCGGCGAGGAAGGTTCACAACGTACACGGCTGTTGAGAAACCCTGATCACACTTAGACGAAACCAAGAACTGTAATTTTCTTCGAGTGTTATGCTGCATGTACCAGGATCGATTATTGGGATCTATTTTTTTGAGGAAAGAAAGGTGAACCACTATTTCCAGGTTAATCTGTTGTCTTTTTTAGCATTTTCTTCCATTTTCTTATTTGGTTTCCGCCTCCTCGCGTTAACACTTTTGCTATTTTCTTTCCAATGACACAAATTAAGGAAAATAATTACTTGTCTTCACATCAACAGCTATTTGGATATTATTCCCTTTTCTGCGGGCTAATAAAATTAGGAACAAGACCGTTCTTTTCTTAATGTTTATTAATTTACTAGCAATGATACTCGACATTGTGCAGGCCAAGCTCCATTTCTTTGCTCCGCTGAGCGATATAGTTAATGTACTTGACAGATTTGCATATGGCGTAAAATGGTATGAGACAAGTTGTAATTAAGGCACTTCGATACGTTTTGAACAGTTTGGTTGTGCTTTATTTAATTTTGTATGGGATGTAGGGGCCCAAACGCAATAGGAACGCGATTAGTAATCGAATGGACATGGATTCGATTTTAATTATAAAATGTTTGCTTTTCTTTAAATGAAATCAGCAAAGACATTATTATACCAAAAAATCAATCAATGTATTTTATTATTTTATGGACAAAACGTAAAAAAGATAAATATTTAAAAAAAAAAAAAAATAAAATTTAGATTTCTCAGATTTTCAATTAGTGGATATGGACGCAGAAGGTGGAATTAGGGAGGCGAGTTCAAATTATGGCTTAGTTTTTGCGTTTGCCTTTCATTCAACTGGCCTTGGGAAAGGAATGCATCTCTCTCTCTCTCTTCTTCCCACCTAGTTATGGGTTAAATAGCAGCGTAGATTTGTTTCTCTTAGTCTTGCGTGGTAGCAAGTCTAGGGGAAGGAAAACTAAATTCCAAAGCCAATGGAAAACCACTCTACCGTCTTTCCGAACAAGTCAAGGAAATTCATAGATAATAAATACAGAGAGCCATGGCCGTCTACTTCCTGGAGGAACCTAGTGTTTATATTTGTGAGGTATTTCAAATAAACAAAGAAAATACCAGCCTTGTTGACTTCTCCTTAAACATTGCTTACTTCTGTCTGCACTAAATCTATGGTGGAAATACGATTTTTAGGATAGAAAATGAATTTATTTAAAATGTCAAACAATAAAATTATAAAAGCCATAAAAACAACCGCTTATCATACAAGACCAGATTATAAATGAATAATAAAAATTCAATTATTTTATTTAATTAATTTTGAAGCAAAATATGCAGATTAGCTATTTCCATTAAAGCAAGCACCGCTAAGTTGGACAATATGTAAGATACAATATGTTAAATAAAAATAATAAAAATCTGTGTTTATCTAAGGTTGAGTAGCCAAGTGGTTAGTGTTTTAACCATGAGACTCAGTTTTCTTTTTTTTGCCAGGGAGGCGTGTTCTTGATAATAATGAACCAGTAAGACAATCCCAGCGTGTGGCACTGTTAAAAAGTGCTTTGAACTCATACTACAGTTTGATACGATTCTTGCGAGTAAAATTGGGTCGATAGAACCGTTTGAAATTCGTCGATGGCTGTGACAGCTTGAAGATTATGCACTCTCTCCCAGAAATTGTTACTAAGGTTCGTTGAGAATAGTTGTAGTATAAACCCAAACTGGTTTAGTTCATGTTGAAGAAAGACAAATGTGTTTACGGCAGGGACTAGTTAGCGGAAGCAAGCAGTCAGCCATTTGAGGTAATATGGTTAAGTAATTTTTATAGTTTCATACAGACATTTACGGACACAGATTTTGAACTTTATACATTATGAAGGTAGAAAAATGTATTTTCAGCATTTAGCATCATCAAATTTAGTATCTAAATATACGTGATACAGGAAGATAGTTGCAAACTAATTTTGATGACAATTACAAGCAGCTAGCACTTATAAAATGCTATATTTAGAGTCTAATGGCAGTGAGTGTGTTAAATTCGACAGATATTCAAATATTTACGAACGTCAGGTCTGATCATTAATATTTTAATTCATTTTTTTTACCAAACCAACTGAAAAAAGAACCTCTTTTCTGGATAGCGATAAAAATAAGAGAAAATTACATCTTGAGCCACTCAATTCTGAAGCCTCGTTCTAAAACAAAAGTAGATTTTATGACGCGCTTAAAAGCTACAATGGTCACTTATATTACTTTCTTTTTCGTTCCCATAATTCGATACAACACCAGCAATATTCACTATTTACATTATTCGGACTATTGTCCTCATCTTTGCCGCCATATTTATTACAACGTTTCCGCCGTTATACGCTCCGGCCTTCTTCACGTGGTTGAAATGTCATCCCAAACCTTTTATTCCACTCACTGGGGTTGACTGTTCTATTTCCACGTGCCATGTCTAATGTATGTCAGTTATCAGTTACCTCCTGTTAATTCCCCTCTCCAAGTTCTCCACCACCTTAACCAGGTATTGAACTCACACTCTTTGGGTCCTATCACTGGATCTAACTAACGCCACAAGGACACATGGCACAGTGGATAAAGGCGTTAGTTAGAGTTCAATACCCGGTTATGGCAGTGGATAACTTGGAGAGGGGAAATAAAAGGAGATTACTGATAACGGACATCGATAAAACATGGCACGTGGAACTAGAACAGTCTATCCCAGTGAGCGTAATAAAAGGTTCAGGATGACATTCCAACCACTAGAAGATGGCCGGTGCGTACAACGGACGAAACTTTGTAATAAATATGGCGACAAAGATGAGGACAATAGTCCGAATAACGTAAATAGTGTACATAATACCTCATCTCAGAAATATAGACAGATATCGGCAATATTTTCGCTCATTTGTTTCAAAGTCACGCTTTTATTTGGATATTTATCATTATTACTATTTTAATATTTAATAATAATACTTATTATATTTTTCATTCGACCATTATTTTCGTCTCTTTTATATTATTTGAATTTTTATTGCTGTATTATAAAATTCTTCGTATATTATCATTACTGTTTTTATTGCGGTTACTACAATTACGGCCGTCATCGTCATCATCATCATCATCATCATCATCATCATCTTTACTTTTGTTATTACCGTTAATCTTGGTCCATCTTTATTTTTTCTAAGATTTTCTTAAATATTTGATTTATTTCGATGATAACATTCAATATCATAACATTAAAATGTTCTTGCTATCTCTGCAGTTATCAGAAATACCATAAATATTGCAAATATTATTAAAAAATCACTATTGCCGTAAATATTCATATTTAACTCATATTCATATATCCAATATTACGTGAGAGCGCTGAAAAGTTCAGAGCCAAATCTACTTCCACAAATGATTAAACATAATTTTTGAAAGTTCTTCTTTGCCAGGCCGACAAATTTTCAGCACCAGGTAGTAGCATCATTTTTATCAACACCAACATTATTATTGCTATGATAACAACCGACGGTATTAATTTTCTCTATATCGTTATCATTATGAATTCCTTTCCTTATTTTTATTTTATTACATTCAACTCAATTACAATCATTTTATTATAATTTTGTTAAAATTTTCAATATAACGACGATAATGTTATTATTATTATTGTTATCATTTAGTCATTTTATATTTATTTTAGATGTTTTTTGTTGAAAGCATTAAAAAACCGAAAATTGAAAAGGATTAATAAAAAGTGTTTCTTTTCATTTTTTGTAGCGTTTTGCCACCCCCATTTAACGTGACACGCACGTTTCTGAAGAATGTAACTTTAAGTGAAACCGTATTAAACGGCTTCTTTTTAGCGACTGAAATTAATGTGAAAAACGGGAAAAAGTAAGGGAAAAATAAAAATTTCAAATATTAAATTGAAAGAAGAATTAAACAAACACACAAACAAGAAAAAGACGAATATGGTGTCCTCCTGGGAATATTATCATGTTTGAGAAAACCTCTTTTTCGAGTGAAAATTAAACGTACAAAGTGAGCCGTGGGTAAAGTGAAATAAATGATTTAATAACAGAACTTTGAACGGAATAACGTTAAGCGGGGCCTAACCGCACTTAAAATGTCTCTCTACTATTGATAATCAATAAATCGATTTGCGTAAAACATTTCTTTATTCCAGCTACATACTTTATCTGTTCGATAGAAATTTATACATGTATGCATATATATATATATATATATATATATATATATATATATATATATATATATATATAATAATAAATATAATATGTGTGTGTTTGTGTTTATATGGGTGTGCGTGCGGGCTTTCGTTTATGTGTAAGCTAGCTATCATATTTATGTTTTGACTGGTTGTATTAAAAGCCACAAACAAGGTTTTTATTTTGATAAAATTCTCGTGATTTTCACTTGTTCTCGTACAAGGTAATATATGTCTGACTATAATTTTTTAAAAATTGTCAGTACATGTATATTGACGCATTCAATAATCACTGGTCATTTTCAAGAACAGTATATGTTATGGTTTGGAAATTCAAGAGAGCTTAGAGTTATTTGTTTTTACATCATGACGTTATAATTTTAAATCATGCTTTCATAACATTGATGATGTTGTTTGCGGACTGCTTACGACATATGTACAGCTGCTTGCCATTTTATATAAAATAGGCATGTGTGCTTATTAATCTTTGACTCTATTTAATACAATATTTGCTACCGCGAAAAATATTTAATGAACTTCTATGCTATCATCGTCTGATAAATGATATGTTAGATGACCTTAAAGCATTTAATAGCCTGATCAAATGTTAGATTTATTTTATTAATTTCGGATATACAATCTCTTAATGGAAAAGAAAATGATATATTAGTATTATTTAATAATGGATTTTAGAGTCGATGCTTTTTTTGTAACTAAATTTCTAATTTTTGATCCAACAATTACAAGTAGATAACAATTATATACACATTTCAGAAGATAACAATTATATACACATTTCAGAAGATAACAATTATATACACATTTCAGAAGATAAATCGAATGAATGTCAGATAAATCCACATTGACAAAGGTATGTCAAGAAAACTTTAGAAGAAAAGACCGGTCCCAAACAACAGCATAAGTAACTATAGAAAAATCAATCTAGATGAAACACAGGAAAACAGCAAATGTAGACTTTGTAAAAATAAAGAAGAAATAGTGAAATAGTTTCTTTAAGCATGTAATAAAGCAAGCTATTATCACATTACAAAAAGGTTTTATTTATAGCTTTATCAAAAGAAAGAAATGAGCACAGTTGAAAATAAAACAGACCCCAGGATCACCAATAATTCTTTGACATTTCGAATGTCGGACTTATTTTCTGCAGCTTTATGTTATATTTCCCAAGTTAGAGTTATACCATTACCATTACTTACGTCTCTTTCTTTCTTTCCAGCTAGGAGTTTGTTGAGACACATTTAGGCATGATGGTATTACATTTTTGAATTTAAGCGCAGTACTAGACTGGCATCATCAATTTACAGTTGAACTAGCTAGATGTAGCCGTAAATTCTATGCTAACAATGTCGAACTCTCATCTGGCTTCATGATTTCGAGCCGATTTCAATCTGCAAAAAATTAAATGCAATGTCAATCGCTATCTACTGTCCTCCTGATTACTCTGTCTTCTTCCCGCTCATTATTAATGTTTCTGGTCCTAATTCTTTCACATACTGTCACCCCTTGTGTCTTAGTGACTTTAGTGTCTTGCATGGGGAGATACTGATTAAGAAAATGATGGATCAACTTGTACTGGCGAATCTCACTAATATTTTGTTACGATAATTCCTGTTACAGTCACGGTAATAATAATAATAATAATAATAATAATAATAATAATAATAATAATAATAATAATAATAACTCTCCGTGGCCGAGAATCTTCGAGTTTGTGTCCAGTGGGAAATAGAAATGTCTCTTGGGCAGGGCGAGCGCTTTAGTTTAGAAAAAAATGATACTGTGTTGGTCGTCGCTCGAGTCAACAAGGGCTGCATCTTCCAGAGAGAAACCGGTCTGGGATCAAAAAGTCTGTCACTGGAACAAACTCTTCCAGAAACAATGAGGCACCTGGTCACCAAAATCAAATTAACTCCAACCATGGCCATAGTGACTCAACTCCAAATCAATTACTCAAAAGAAAGCGGACGAAATGGAATCGCTAACAGTATAAGCAAGCCATGACATCTTCTCTGACTATATTTGAAAATCCTCAAAGTAACATAACGGATCAGACATACCAGATAGAGAGAGATAGGGTGGGAACTGAAATATGTTTGCCAATGTCCGCAGGGGCATCATGTGAAAAAAAAAAAAACACTCAATTATAAAAATAGATAAAATAAAACTAAATAGAAGAGAAAGGCAAAGTAGAAAAAAGGTATAACTCAAGTAAAACGAGGCAAGAGCGGTAATACATAATACGAGAGACAATGAGGTACAAGCTAAAATAAATGAGATAGGAAATAATGATGACTTAGGAATTGAAACTGAAGATTCTTGCTCCGATATAATACAAGAAGCCGTAACTCAATCAACATAAACAATTTCATGGATTCAGACTCTGTAACTGAACAAGATTAACCAAATGAAATTAAGACAGAATTCTTGGAAAACAACAAAATTGAAATCACTAAAGCGAAAAATCACATCATTCAAATAATCAGTAAAGTAACACGCTTTCAAATTTCTGAAAGAGACCAGCTTTCAAAAGTCCACATGGCAAAGTTCAATAAACATGTTGTACAAATACACAACGTTGTATTGCAGACATTGTTAACAGATAGGCCACTGGAAAACATTACAAAAGTAAATAGTGTAATATATACTCCAGTAGCTATTGGACAATTTAATGTCATGACAAAAGATGAAACATCCGGGAAAAAGAACCTTCTTGGAAGTCAAATTTAAAGCGAGAAATTGAGGAAATCAGATGTAAATTATTGATATTAGATAATATTTAAAGAAATTCAAAGGATTCAACAGGGAAAAGCAGTGATATGAATAGGAAATATAGAAGTAAATAAAATCTCACCAACCAAAAAAATTCAAAAACTGAAACTGCAATTAAAGGCACAGAGAATAAGACGATATGAAAAAGGGTTGTAGGTTTCATCGAAAAATAAGATATTTCAATGAAACCTCAAGAAATTCTACATGGAAATTGGAAAAGAAGTTAAAAAAGCAGCCATCTAAGTGCAAAATATTGGGAGCAGCCCATAGGTATATAATCTCACTGTCAAGTGGATCTAAATAGAAAAAGAAACAAATGAAGAAGAATAAAAGAATGTAATCGAGTATAATGTAAAGAAAACTCTAACACCTCCCTTAATGGAAATCTTCAGGAATTGACAAGGTACATAACTTTTAGCTCTATCCGGTATCAAACTTTATCAATGCTAAGGAATAATCCCAATGAAATTTCAAAATGGATTACTAACGGTATTACATCCTGCCAAAAACGGGTGAAATGGATGATACCAAAATTATAGAACAGTATCAAGTCTGTCCACCACATATAAATTAAAAACCTCTGTAGTGACTAACAGTATTTACTCGTTTCTTGATAAACTGCTTCTGGAGCAGAACGGGTGCGGTTCATAGGGTTGCAAAGATTAACTATTGATAAATAAAATGATCATGGAAAATTGCCGAAAAAAAGGTAGAAATCTCGGCACAGCTTGGGTAGATTATTGCAAAGCTTTCACACATTTGGGTACTTAAGGCGCTGGAATGTTTACCCAGTAATAGTAAATTTCCATAAATGTAGCAAGGGACTGTTGAAAACCACATTATACGTTAATAGCAGCAAAGGCAATACCACTTCCAATAGGTTGAATATTCGATGAGGAATTTTTTAAGGACATTCCCTACCATACTTCTGTTTTATTTGTCCCTAACAGTAATAACTATGGGTACAAAATAAACAACTAGGTTTTTAATCATTTATTCTACATGGATGACCTCAAATCTTTTGCTAAAGACGAAAATGAAAGTGATAACATGCATTTTGGATAAGATAAATTTACAAAAGTAACATTATGGGTGCAAATACCAGATTATAATTAATCTAACGATTCTTGAAAAAAAGCTACGAGAAGAATAGAAATTTAAAAACTGACTGAATAAACTGCAGAAGGTTATTTGATAGCATTTCTCACTCATTGATCAGTAAGGCATTATAAATGCTCAAAATAACTCTAGTAGTAACAAACGTTCTCTATATGTCTAATATGTCTCAATGAAATACAAACCTTGTTCTATTGCATAACAGTAGCATATAGAAATCAAATAACATAAAACAGTTTCTATATTTCTGAGATGATGTATTGTATTACTCTAGTTTCATTATTCGGGCTGTTTGTCCTCATCTTTATTGTCATATTCACAATGTTTCGGCCGCTGTACGCTACCGCCTTCTTCAGGTGATGTACATTGGAATTTCGAACCGAACCGTTTATTTCGTCCACTGGGGTAGATTGTTCTAGTACCACGTGACATGCCTTTTCTGATCCCCAAGGACACATGGCCTAGTGGATAAAAGCGTTGGTTGAAGTAACAAGTCATGAGTTCAGTACCTATCCACAGCAGAGGTGAACAAAAACTAAAGGGAAATAACGGGAACTGAAATATCCAGAAACATGGAACATGATAAAATGGAACTAGAACAATCTAACCCAATAAAATTTTCGGTTCAAAATTCCAACCTATATCACCTGAAGAAGGCCCGGGCGTAAAACGGCCGAAACGTTGTGAATATAACACTAAAGATGTCTGAACAATATAAATAGCGTAAATAGTTGACTTCTTTGATATTTTGTATTTCATTTATCCCATTAACGAGCCAGCGAAACAAAACTGGTTATGATTATAAGATATGTAATAACACTATAAATCACCTATTTTATATGGACGATCTCAAATGGTATGACAAAAATGACTACGAAATGGATGGTAAAGAATTTTAGTGATGAGATAGCTGTAGAATTTGGTCTCGATAAATGTATCAATGAAAGTTTTAAGATAGTAAAATTAATTTTCACATTTTCAGTTCTACTTGGTGTTAATGTGATAAAGCAGCTGGAGCACGAAGACGTTTATAAATATTTAGGATTTTATGAAAGTCAAGTGATTAAAACTGTTAGTATGAAAGGCGAAATCAGAAAATACTGTTATCGAAGGGAGTTAACCGTACTAAAGACATAACTAAATTCATATAATAAGGTGTTAGAAATAAACACTTTGGTCTCACCAGTTGTAACCATCAATTTTAATGTAATAAACTGGACCATCTCTGATGTAAGAAAAATGGATGCAAAGGTCAGAAATCTGTTAACATGTAATAAATTTCACCATTGATCGTCTTCACATACACAGAAGTCTGGGTGTTAGGGGACCGATAGAACTTAAATTATCTTACAAAACACCGACAAAGGTGTTGGCCAAGTGTCTTGCAAGAAGTACAGACTGGATATTACAAATGGTAGTCGAGCATAAATAGAAAACGCAAGAAATACATAAAAGAGTTTAATGCACAAATGAGAAAAGATGAAAAAAAAAAAAAAAAAAAACAAAAACGAACAAGCCACAACAACGTGAAAGAAGATAACAAAATCCGAAGGGTAAAAAAATCTCGAAGTGAAATGGGAGAAAAAAAATATCTGCATGGTCATCTGTTCTCCGTAACAAACGAACAGTTGTAGGTCAAAATCTCACCCATATAGAGTTCAGGACTCAAAGCAGAAAGAGAAGAATTAATTCTAACTGTTTATTGCCAAACCTTATTTACCCGCAACTATTAGGCTAAATGTGGGTTTTGTGCTCAGTTTGATGAAACAATTGATCAATTAGTGACAGGCTATTGGCCCTGGAAGAATACAAAACCAAGCATGATAGAATAGGTCAGTACTTAGACAGGGTAATCAAAATTAAACCCGAGTGATACAAACATTATCGGAAACCTGTAAATGAGGGAGAAAAAGTAACTATGAAAAGGAAACAGTCTAGATGTAATTGTTAAAGATCATTAAAATAAAGTTTCTCTGCTGATCGATATGAGTGTACAACGCGATCGTAATATTTCTTTAAAGAATTCAGGAAGTTGTTTGCAATGACGTGGAAATAAAAACTGAAAAGTATGTGGCATCTTAAAAGAATTGCTATCCCTGTCATATTAGGGACACTTGGAATGAAAGAAAAGAAATGAGAAATTTTATGAACATCATACTTGGAAATCCGTTTTTACAAGAAGTTCAAAACATAATATTATGTTTTGGACTTCTTACAACAACGGTTTTCTGTCCATTTATCAAAGAGAGTTCTCTCAAATGTGGCTGATGGTTTTGTGCATACTTTTCTTTGACATATTTCTTTTGTAGAGAGACTTAATTTGTAAATAATTATTTTATCTTTAACTTCACACAAATTATTCGCACTATTATTTTTGTTAAAGGTTTTATTTATCCATCAATATTATAAATACACGTGCACTGTAAATAGATTTAAAATCGGTTTTAATTTTATATTTAACATTACGTACATTTTTTGTGATGTACACAATAAAATATTCACAGCCTTGACATTCCAGTGTCACTTGTTTGCTGAATGTTTGACTGTTGTCTTGGTAAGTAATGTACCGAAACTTAATTTTAATGAGACTTTTTCCCAATAATAATAATAATAATAATAATAATAATAATAATAATAATAATAATGTCGTTTGATTGAGTAATATGAATTCGATTTTACTCAGGTAAGATTATAGCCGACATTATTAAGCTTTGGAAATCAAATTAGCCTACGGATTGCCTCAATGGCGTATAAAATACGCAACGTGCTATTTTAGCCATAAAAAACCGCGTCTAATAAGCTTTAAAATACAGCAATTAAAATGTTTTCAGAATTTTGAAGACATACTTCCTTTTATATATGTATATATAAATGTTTATGGTGGAAATATGAATCAATGCATTTTTATATCATCCGGTTTTTCTGCATGTATGCATGTACGTTTTATATTAAGGGAAATACAGGGCGAAAAATGTGTTTATTCAAAATTATACAATACGTTTGAGTGAGTTTAGTAAAATTTTGTGGAAGATAAACAATAGAATATAAACAGAGCATATATACAGACCGAAATATCAATAAACATATAGTGAAATTGCAATGAACAGACTGAGATAGATAGATACATAGGTAGACATGAATAACAGAATTTTGGAATATAACTCGAAAAAAGAGCTTTAAATTGTGGAGAGCGTAAAAATGCAGCCTAACTATAAAAACTGTAAAAGAAAAAAGAAAAAAAAAATATTTGTGTGTATGTGTGCGTGAGGGATTGAGTGGGTGGTTGTGTTTGCGTGTGTGCATTTGAGTGAAAAGGTAACAGACAAGAATTCAAAAAACATAAACGAAATAGAAAAAAGAAAAAAAAAAAAAAGAAAAAGCAGAAAAGTGTAAGTAGCAAATAAATAAGATGGAATATAAAACCTCGCAAGAAGTCGAAAGAATAGGCAGAAAGAAATACGGAATCAGACCGAGAAAAGTAGAACGACTGACCAGGGAAAAAACAGTGAAGAAATGGGCAGGAGGCAGAGGAAGATCACTGGAGAGATAGAGAGAAAAGCATTTAAAAGGAAAGGGGGGGGGAGAAGAAGAAGAAGAAATTGAGAAAAAAAAAAAGAGAGGGTCAAATTGACTAAGAGAAAAGACCAAGTAAAGAAAAGAAGCAGAGAGCAAAAGGGACGATGGACTGTTTATTGACGCCGATTGGCACCCATTAAATTCAGTTTTGTATTCGACTAACTTAAGAAAGCAAATACTTTTTTGTCATTATTATTTGGAAAGTATATTTGGAGTAAGAGTCCCGTGCGCATGCACACAATTCCATGTGTTCACTTTCATAGAAATACACAGAAATAGTAAAAGAATAATGATACACGAAGTTGCTAGTTGCTGGAATTGGCGCATCCATGTCTGGAGAGTAAAAGGGTAAACTTCTGTACAATATTATCACAACATAACTTCCAGTAAATAATATTTTATAACACTGAAAGAGGCAAAACTGACAGGTGGGCGTAAATTCTCTGTATCACAACAGAAAAAAAAAAACCTGCATGCAAAGTACAACACAAACACACACACGCACACACACGCTCTCGCGCCCACACACATATATATAAACACACACACACATATATATATACATATATATATATATGTAAAGGTTCTAACCTATCCATATGTATGCGTTGCGTGCACACAGATATATGTATGTATGTATGTATGCATGTATGTAAGCATTTATGTATATATGTATATGTATATTTCGAGGATATTATCTCCCAAATTATGTTTATTAGAAATCCAGACCATAAAAAGACGCGTAACAAGTAATGGAACATGTTTTCTGTGACATGCTTGCGGTAGAGGAAACCTTAATTATTGGCGAACGCAGAAAATATCTTACAAATATGATATTTATGATAGATATCTATATACACATTATACACATTTTATAAATGATGACATTTCAATACGTCTTTATGTGTGATTCGCATGTGAATTTTAAATATTACTTTTTTTATATTAAATTAAAAATAGAGGAAACTGCATTTTCATCATTTGAAATTCTTTTATTTACGGAAAGGAAATGCATTTTACAAAGAGCAATAATGATACATGCCGTTTATAAAGATGCTGCCATAACTGAAAGTAATCAGGAAGTAATTGATACAACTTGGCTCGGATGTATTACTGGGTCCTCCATACTCCCTCTGTCCTTGCAAATTTGGATTACCATTTACTTCGATCCCTACTAAATTCTCTTAATCTTCAAGAACTTCAAGAATTCTGGAAGCCTGTAGAAACCAATTAAACTAATCCATCAGCAAGAAAATTATCAAGGTACGGGAGGATGGAACCATGAAGCTGCTTAAATAATAGCAAAAGGTAGCAGAACAAAATGGCACTTATGTGGTTGAATAAATCTTATTATCTAAATACTGTCTTTGAAATTCACTTCAACACCACAAAGAACTTTTGTTCCGACCTAATATATTCGAATGAAGCAATTCTTGCATATATTCTATATTCACGTAGAAACCTGTGCTACTTCCAATAGCGGTTGTCTCTTCTCTTGTTTTGTCCGTGGGACTGAAGCCAAGAAAATCACTTGCACAATGGGGTGAAAGATATTTCTAAACTACTCGCATATAGCTAGCAGGAACAATTTGACACGTAAGTTTTAATGTTTTCACTTGCCTACTTATATTCTATTTCTTCCAACGTTGTGTACGTGAAATTCCATTTTCTCCAAATATTGCTTGAAGTGCTTGTGAAAAGTTTATCGAAGATCATACTTTGTAAATGATGATATAGTGATCTTCTTCCATCGGTTGTAATAATGATGCTGTATTCATTGGAAGGAACAACGTTCACATTTTCATTCAAATCACATTAATGAAGAAGGATGTTTTGAAAAAATATCAAACACCAAGTGCTCTTTAAAACTAAACTTAATATCTCTGTAATATTTTCCAAATACTGGGCGAAAATAACTTTTCAAAATGTTCTTTCGTTTATCTATCTTTTTTTAGCATGTAAAATAAATCAGAGAATTTAATTTTTAGTAAGTTTTAAATCACGAGGAATTGCGTGCTGTACTCAATGTTGCTAAGCTAAGGCTGAAGTTCCTAATAAAAGATTAAGTTCATCTTTCAAAATATTTGATCCTGGCGGAGATGTTTCACCTTTAGCAGGAAAGGTTTTTGATGGCATTCCTTTCCTGTAAAGGCCGGTTTCATCAATATTATAATATTACAAATGGTTAGGGTATAATCTGTGGTAATAGTAAAGAATATAATCTGGCGAAATATCCTGTAGCGCTAGATGTATACGGTTTCCTAAATCTAATAAAGAAAAAAAATTACATCGTGACACTGTCTGACCGATTGATAGCAAATAAATCAAAGTGAAACTCGGCGCTACAAAAATGTTACCGTTTATTGCATGCTGAGCAAAGAAAGATGAATAAAAGACAAAGGATGATTCAAAAGAAGATGAACTTAGAAGGAAAACTTAAAATCAAAGAGACTAAATTTCCTTCCTGTCTTTGATAGGTTAAAATACACGAGTAGTGACTAGTTTAGAAATCTAAAAGTAGGTTTCTATTTACCAGGATTTAAACCGAACATTATCAAGATTGGCAGTCGCCATGAAATTCCACGGTCTTCTTATTTGAAACATAATTCTTAATTTAGTAATTAAATAATCCCCTTGCGAGTTCTACGACTAACCTTGGACATTCCTTTATCATTCAGCATTTCTTGTAAGTTTTAGTTTCTTCAGCTACATTCTTATGTCATTTTGTTTCGAAGAAATATTAACTTTCTGTTTCTGGCTTTGGATATAGACTACCATGTAGTTCCTATTTTCCTTAAAACTTCCTTGTTGCTATTTTTATACTTTCATAGTGTTTTGACACCACTTCAAGGGGTGAACTATTTGCCCATAGCTGACGACCCTAACAGGTGCTACCACCCCGGGTCGGGGTGAGCCTGAGAACAAGAGCAATTAAGTGGTGGTTCCACGCTCCTCAAAACATCCTGATCAGAAGCTTGCTGCTGGATGTAGGTTATCGTCATATCCAGGACAGATATTTATTAATATATTAGTAACAAACTAATATCCAAACACAGAGAAAGCTATGGAAGTAAATCCAAAGAGAAAACCCAGAGTAGAGCCCCGAAAATAGTTGACTGTTAATACTGACAAATTTTCAACAACAGCTGCAACCAAGCCATCCCAAAATATAATGCCCGGGTATTCCTTTGGATCTTGTCGGTACGGTCGAGAGGAGGTGTATGTAGTCTGGATAGCTCACGGCCTCCATATATCATCGCCTCGGCCTGCGCCCTGGAGGGGCCACTCCATTTTCTCCAACAATGACTGAATTTTGACCAGACAAGGCGCTACCTTTATCTCGCAAGATAAAAGGATGTCTACTAATAATATACTAGTATAGTAGTTTATATAACATACTAGTATATGAATATATATTAGTATACTTTTATGTATGATAATCTTTTATATTAGGTTTGATAAATAAAGAATATGGAAAAAAAAAAGAAGAAATGTATTTCAGGAAATCTGAATTGGAATTAAAAACCGTATTAGAAAAACGAAAAGATAAAACAAAAACTAACGCATTTACTGACTTAAATCTGAGTCACTTTTATTCTTCTCGAAATAAATTGAAAAAAGTTTTTGCATACAATTATTCTTTCTAAATTAAGGCGGTGCAATCTTTTTGGTTTTAATAAAAATGTAAATGCTTAGAAATCTTTTGAAGAGCAGCAATCCACGAGTGTTGAGTCTGACAACTTTGGAAGTTTCGCATTGTAATCCATCTTCCAAGAAAAGTTCTGTTCAGAAAATTCCTGCTAAGCTATTACCAATTGGAATGCTGTTGTGATTGACTAAAAATGGAAAACGTGTTATGGAAATTTCTACTCTATTCCGAGATTGGATATTTTAACTTTCAACTGGGTGCAAACGTTTTTATTCACTCTTTAAAAAATAAAAGAATCAAATGTTGCTATCGTACATTGAATATTCAATGGATAAAAAAAATTCATTTCATTTCTGTAGAAACAGAAATTATTCGTCAGCTAGCGATTCTTAGAAATGACAATTGGTTTTTATGTAATTACATATGGTGTATTGGTGAAGTGAGGAGGTTAAAATTGAACCGGGTTCGAATGGATGTCAAGACGAAATACTTTTTAGTTTTCCCAAACTTTCCTTTCAAATTTCAAAATAAGAAAAATTCTACTAAAATGATTGTCAGCTGACGGTGGTTCGCAAACTTTTTTTTCACTGGGCTGCATTTTCGTTTTGAATATTTGCGAGCGCAAATGTGATAAGAAGTATATTTAAAAATCTGATAAGAAGTACATTTAAAAATATTTAAAAAAAACCCAGAAGTAATTAACAACTAATAGGTTTGTCCAAAGCTTGGAATACAATCCATCAGATCTTGTTTGAATCAATCATACTTATAGCCAAATTATGAAAATATCGCAAGTTTACAAGAGAATTTAATCAGGGCCGTGTTATACTTTAGGGCCTCTCGAACTTTTTTTAAAGCAATGATTTTAATTTTCTAGATGTTATAACTTCTAAATAATTTCATAAAATGAAATGATATTATGACAAGCTTATATTTGCTTTGATTTTTTTATTGTTATAATGCTGGTTATGAGAATCCTTTTTTTTTTTTACTACGGTTGTGTTGAAATACGAGCTAATTTAGTTTGCAATACATAAAATAATGGTATTTCTAAAAGAATAATTTTATTGACAAACAAAAGATTACTATTCTAGTTTATTTAAAGAATTTGCCATAAGTTTACTTGAAACTATTCAAATGTAACTAAAATGTATATTGTGAGTGAAAAATATTAAAGACTGGTGCGGATGATTTAAAGGGTGGCTTCGTCTGAAAGAAACCCCATAATTTCATTAGCCTAGGGCCCCCTTCCCTGCCAAAGTATCATAATCTGTCCCTGAGGATAAAAAGTGTTTAAAGCAGTAAAGAAGTTCTATTTCTATCAAAAACATTTCGCAATTTTTGCGGAGACGATATCTTTGGAAAGTGTCTGAAATCCATAATACGACTAAAAACAAACCTTGTGAATGAAACTGTTCTGAATCCATTGATGAGTGTGCTAGCACGCAGTCACAATTCATCACGAGTAATGAGGCGATTATATATATATATATATATATATATATATATATATAAAATTGTGTATTTGGGCATTAATCCCTCTTTTAGACATTTCATTAACAATAAATGACAAAATACTGCGTTTAAGCATTTTATTTAATTTGTCTTGTGTTCGTATAAATGTTTTCTTTTCTGGACATAAGGTATGTAAAAATTGTCCGAATGTTTTCGATGTCCGAGCGCTTTCAGCTATTCTTTTAGCCATTATCATGGATGTTTCTTTTCCATTTTTAATTCTAACTGAATGCATAGATTTTTTATGTATTTATCTAGAGCTGTGGAAATGTTCTTGTATTTTCCAAACAAGGTCAGAATGTTGTGAACGTGTTCATAGTTGATGTCATTGACTGCTAGTTTTTTCTTTTTATTATCAATGCTTCCATTATTTTTAGATTGTGGATGCGGATGAAGGCTATTATAGTTATCATATTATTTTAAGACTACTGGGTACTTAAAAAATCTGAAAAAGGGTTAATATATCGCAATCGCTAGGTTATCGATAAATGTGTTAACACCCGATAAAAAAACTTTTACATCCGTGTTAAAATGCTATACTGTGATAATTTAAACTGAAATAAGTCAAGTCTCTTTCAATTCAGATTAATTAAACGTTTCATTAGTTAATCTTCCTCAAATCAATTTTCAGAAAAGTTTTATTTTAGAAAGATTTTTAATAAATTAGATAATTAATGTTGTGTTGACAGATTTATCAATATAGCCATTTCATTGATTTTATCGATTCAAAAAATATTCCGATCGGTTTAAATTCTGTTTGAAATAAAGCAAAGTATTCTACTCACTGAAAATATTAAATTTAATCTATTAGCTTATAATTAAAACTAAAATAAACGATTTCAGAAAGATTTTTCATTTTTAAAATGCATTTTAAACCTTAAAATATGTCCTTTGTTTTTGGTGGTACCTATATATATATACATATATATATCTGTCGTGCTTAACCGATTCGGTCACGTAGGACTTCCGCTTAAACAAAGCCCAAAATAGTGATCTCTAAAGCGATATATATATAGGCCTTAAGGACATAGGGCCTAGTGGATAAAGGCGTTGGTTAGATCCAGTGACTAGGCCCGAAGAGGAGCTGTGAGTTCAATAACATAATAATCAAGGGAGTTGCAGTCTGGGGAGTTAGGTGGCCAGATGAAAGGGGTGATGTGATCGCAGAAATTGGCACACGGCCATGACTGGGTTCTCCTATTTTGCGTGGCATGATGCAGAGACCTGTTGCCAGATATAGGTACTTCCAGCAGCCATCCTTTTGACCCAGGGCAACACTACCTCCTCAAGGCACTTGATGTAGGCTTCCGTGTCGAGTTTGAGCCTCTGTGGAGTCATAACCTCGCCATAACTAGTGGTCACTCCAAATATCATGATGTTGACTGTATAGATCATTCAACTCTTTCCGAATCCTCTGCACTATCCTCAGATTGATACAGAAACACTGTGAAACGTTCGTATTGGAGATTCCGGCGCGAATGCCAAGCAGTACAGTATGCCGTTTCCAAATTTCTGGTGAAGTGAATTGCATCATGGTGTTCTTTTTCTCATAGACAGTGCCCAACTGACCCTAATATACAAAATCTAAAACAAACAATGCGCCTGCGCGAAATTAAAATATAAAATGGCGAGAAATTACCCATTGCACCCTATGTATATATATATATATATATATATATATATATATATATATATATATGAATGCATGTTTATGTGTATATGAGTGTGCGCGCTCGTGTGTGAGGTCTTGGGAATAATAAGATTAGATCCCATAATAAGAATATAAAGAAATGAGAGTTCCTCACAATGAGCTCTTCCAACAATAGATGCTTAAAGACGCCTTCATAAAGAATAAAATATATTAGGAGAGAAACTACAAAACATTGCTTAGTTTTTCCTTAGGACTATCTGTTATTGTATCCGTCAATCCATTAGAAAGAGAAATCGCGTGACTAGTCAAGAAATGACAGCTCCCACTTGTTATTTCTCGAAAGAAAACGTTTTTCTCGGTAAAAGCTCTGTGCAAGGACTTACACAATTAATATTATTTGTGTTTACCTGGTGAATGGAACAAGACAAACCAAGCCCTGAGTACTTTATTACGGAAATCCGTGAAGACTACTGTTGCTTTAAGCTTTTAGGAATATGAATTTGACAAAGAATCAAGTGAGTTGGGAATAGGAATTATTGAATTCGGAATAGGAATTTATAGTACTATGGTTCTAGACAATTTTATAGGTTTAGTTATATCTGTAGTTTCTTATAATACTTACAGGAGTACTGCAATATTCATGATTTTGAATTCTTGCAATGCACAGTCGAGATAAAACAAGGTTTTCAGTCTCAAATCGTTGCTTAAACATCTGGCACATTTAAATAAAGACTTGATCATTTAAGTGATTATTTGTTCTTCGGACGACTTTTGTTTTTTCTCTTCTCTTCCTTTCTTGTAGACTTGTTAATTTTGCTTCATGGATTTTTTTAGCCATTTCTGTCTCGAGTTATAGGTTTTGTAGCCATATTTCTCTAAATACTTCTATTCCTTTTTCTTTTCAGTTATAACACGTTGGGACACCGAAGTAAAGCAACGTCTAGTCTGGTTAGTACCTAGATGGGTGACCGCTTGGGGGATACCAAATGCTGTAAGCTTGGATATACGGGTCGTGTAATAAATAACGGCTCGGAATTGTAAATCGGTGAGCCGATTTCCAATTCCAGTTGGGTTCGTTATATACACTTACGCACAATTATTCTTGGGAAAGGTATGGCACCACTTCTTTTTCCTCCAGGTTTGGGTTAAATAGTAGGAAGTGTTTCAGTAAATCAGTAATAACTCTAAAAATTTCTTGCAATCAATGAATATTTTCTGGCTTTAAATAATCTGTAAAAGGTTGAGAAACCGTAAAAAAAACCCAATAAAACAAAAGAAAAAGAACTCCAAATCAACGACCTCTAACATTTGTTGCAACCTTTCAGCCACCAACCTCCTGCTATACAAGCAAGCTTTCCTAATAACGTTTTATTGAATTTGTATTTTTTTTCAAGTATGCAAAATAAAAAAATGTAAAGAATTACAAATCTGCACATTTGTTTTGAGACATTCAATGTGTGCATTCAACAGACAATAAACAAGCAAACGTATTGTTAGCATTAATGTAAATTTATCCTTTAAAGATGGTGTCCACTTAAATGAATGTTGTTTTCTTGTGTGTATCAGTAATAGATATTTAGCAGAAGAAAAAGCCTTATTAACCGTTCAATAGTATCGAACGCCTGATCGATTTGATCGAAAGCTGATTCTCTCTTTTTCTAACATATCACGAGTTTCATCAAAATGGATTTTATTTTTTTACACGCAACGGTTGCTCTCTGGGAGACATTATTTATACACATGTGCACATTTCCGAGCTGAGGAAATGATTCCGGATTTTATCGGTGGAACTTGACAATCGTTTGTGAAGCATGTGTCGCGCCATATTAAAACTTCTCTGAAACTTACTACACTCACTCTCTTGGCATATAAACGAGAGACAACGGCAAAGGTGTTCAATGCGAGGACATGGAACCCAAAGTTAAACGGCCTGAAAATTCGTCGCATTTGCTGAAGTAGTGCTTTACTCCGAATTTAAAATCATTAGCTAAAAACTATATACATTAAAATAAATAACGGAGGTTTATATTAATAATTTTACTAAGAATTTTGGACACATTTTCTCTTATAGTATTTGCTAAAAATTATATGTATTATCTAAAGTGATTCTAAGTACAGTAGATTCTCGGGTTACGATATTTCCAACCTACGACGAATCGTGGTTACGACGCAATCTTCATTAATCTTGTTTTGACTGATGTTGTTTGCCGCATACATACAACGTCCTCCACGCATACGTGTTTTTTGTCCTAATTATGTTAACATAACATAAGGGACCAAATTGAGAAGTGCAGTCCACGAAAAACATGTTTCAAAAACACAAGAAGACAAATAGAAGAGACGAAGAAAAGCCAGAGCTCACCATTCCCTGAACCCACCTACACTACCATACGATGGCTGCGGAAGTTTCTTCAGATCTAACATAGGATTCATTTCACACAGAAGGAAATGTCTATGAGCACCGACGAGTTCCACCAACGATGACGATATTATCATATGTCATAGAAATATATTGTTATGTCCTAGATTATTACTTTACTTTTGCTTTAGCATAGGTGAGTGACGTGAGTGCTTATTCACGGAAAATCGCAGGTACTTTCCGACTTGCACGGAAAATTGCGTTATGATTCATCGTAGGAACGGAATTCTATCGTAAGTCGAGGAAGCCTCTGTATAAAAATGTGAAAGTGAATAAGCGGTAAACTGCTCATATCTGAAAGTATATTATAAATAAAATAAATTATTTTTATAATTAAAAATAACGAGGGGAAATGAAGTAGGGACTTCGTAACTTTGTGATTAATTTTTAATAAACTTTATAAATTTAATATAGTTTTGAATGGAAAACAACATATTCTTACTGAATGATAATCCCGAGAAAAAACGAAAATATTAATAGAGAGTGGACGTTCGAGTATAATGGAGTTGTGTAATTTAGAACAACTTCTTTACCTAGAGTAGGCTATCTGCATGTAGAAGCTAACTGCAATTGTACAATTGTTTTTTTGACGGCTGTGATGATTTGTTTTTTTCTACTCTTGCTCAATTGCTGGAGTGATTCTCTGGGAAAACGAAAAAGTTAAAGTGCATATGTTCATTTTCCGATTTGTGCCCTATCACAATATAACATCGGTGCAGCAATTACTCAAGATGATTCGGTGGTAAAGGATAACAAAGAAAGAATAGGGACTGAGAGAGAATGATATAGAAAAGCAGGTAAATGGAAATATGTTCTTTCATCTATCTATCTATCTATCTATCTATCTATCTATCTATCTATCTCTAGCTAGCTAGCTAGCTAGCTAGCTATCTAGCAGAATCTGATCATATGTGTGGATCTATCTACTTATCTCTGGTATTTGCTACATAATTCAAATGGGAATCAGTGTCAGCATAAAATATCTGAACATAGAATCCAGAACTTCATATATTGATTTTCAACTCAACTATTTTATCCTGGAGAGACCAGTTCCGCGAAATCTTTGTAGACTGATAGTCAATGCAGGTATGTAATTGTAAACTCTGCAATACCTTTGGGTGATATCGAGGACTTACTTATTTTTGCAAGAAATAAATATACAGATTGAGACAGAATAAGTAAAAAGAAGAAAAAACACAAAAGTAAGTGAAAAGATTATTGACTGATCATTTTGTAGATATTTGCCAATCTAAATAATTATATTAGATCTGTGTCAAAACTTTTAGCTTTATTTTAATTAAAATTAGTTTGTAATAACTTGTACGTTTAATTATTAATCATCAAAATATCATTTTGTGACGTTCAATGATCATACGCCAACATTTCGTAAATTTTTCAATACCATCTTTTGATAAAATGATCCGTATTGATGTTGCCAACGCCATTTTAAATATTGAAGATGCCATTTTTTTTACCAGATAACGAATGTTGTATTGATCGAAACAAATGTTAATCCAATGGCACCAAGTTAGTATCCCGCATTCTCATTCCAACTTCATTATGGCATTTATGGTAGACAAAACAATGCGTGAAGGAGCGTTGTTATGCAGTTGTATCAACTTCCGGTTTTTCTTATGTTCACAACCTGAGCCATCAAAAATATGACTGCATCCAGAACAATCTGAATGGTCAATAGTAAGTGAATCTTTTTCTTTAACAGCAATTCTCAAACATATGTGGCTGTGATGCTCTAATTCGTAATAAAATATAACTTTCATATAGCATCCTCCACGGAAAAGCGATAACTAACGTTTAAAATGAATTTTTAACAATACAAAATCTTTCTTAAATCTTTTATTTTAGCTTTAGTTTCAAGCTGATAGATTAAATTTAATGTTTCCAATAAACAAAATACTACGCTGTATTTCAAAACTTATTTGAATTGATTGGAAGAAATTATTTTTTGAAACTTCAAAAATTTTGAATTTAACCACATTTGTAGCAGCGTGTTATAAAAATGTAAATCTCTTAATTAAAAAATCTTCTAAAAATAAAATATACTTTTCTGAAACTTTATTTGAGAAGTAGTATTTGATTTAAAGTATAATTAATTTGATTTGAAACAACTTTTAAGTTTAAAATAACACAGAAATCCATTTCTCGACTCGACGATAGCTTTTTTTTTCCGTGACAGCCGATGGCAGATAGATTGTTATGTAAAGTTGTTCTACGAGGCTTTAACCTTAAAACAATAATTGAGGAATATAACGTGAATTACTCGGTAATCTTAAAAATTTAGAAAATATTCTACGTAATCTAATGTTTTATTTAATTTTAGAGAATTTTGACACTAACTTTACAAGAGGTGGCACTCCTATTTTTTGAGAGTATCGTGTATGGGCAACCATATCTATAAAATTCGGTACCTTTTTACATATACAAAACAATTAAAAATTCTTTTTAAAATATTCAGGGATGTCTAATTAAATAAGGTTTACGATATCTGATTAGTAAATATAGGAAACTGAATTTTCAAAGATTTAAAAATATTATAAATTATTCTAATTAAAATTTAAAAAAAATGATAATAAATCTTGTAAAAAATTAATTTTTCATCGAAAATTTTTTAAAGACATTATTATCATTAATGCCTCTTATCTATAAACGTAGTTAAAACTTCTCTAATTAAATAATGTCTTAGCTTTATTGCGTTTTTTACTTGCGATTCAGAGCAGATTTTCGGTAAAAAAAAAATCGGTGATTGAAATTCTCCAAAGAATTCTGCTTTTAACTAAAATTAAGCGGGTGAAACTCGTGTAAAAATATAGTTTTACCAAGATTTTCTAATAAAAACATTTCTCAAATAATTTAATTCATTTGTGAATAAGTTCTGAAAATTTTATTAAAATCCGACAATTATTTGATTTTTGCAAGAATTTAAAAATTAATGTCTTTCATTGCAAAAGATTTGCTATGATAAAAATACAGTACATCCGCTGACGTAAGAAAAACAAGATTTTTAATCAAAATTTCGAATGTTCTAAAAAGAGTAAACAATTTAATTAAGTATTCAAAAAATACTTCGATCTTTCCTCTTAATAATAACATAAAGATTTTGACGATAAATCTATGTTTTCATTATATTTGGAGTATGTTTTCTTTATGGTATGTTGATTTTTTAATTTTATGGCGGTACCTATTTTCATATCTTACCAAATATAGAAAATAGCTTTTATAGAGGAAAAACTTTAGTTCTTGCTATTGATGCTGCAGTTTATCTTGGATGCAACCGTGTATTTGTGATGACTCATAGTGAAACCACTTTTTCATTTCAACAACAATTTTTCACAAAAAGAAGTGAAATGCATTTGGGAAAATACTGTTCAATATTTTGCCTGGATAATTTCAAATTTCGAATTTATTTTCAATTTTTAATCCTCATATTTTACTCATATGTTGTAAGTGTTGCGAGATTGAAAAAAAGTTTCTAATATTAACTGAATGTGAATAACACTTGTCAATAATCACTTCCAGATTCTTTTAGTTCGACGCTGCATAATTTGCTTCGCAAGTCAAATTAGCCATTTTAACCTTCACAGATATTCATGTCAATTAACTGTGTTCAACCGAATCATTTCAAACGATTTCATTAATCATTTTCTTGGTTTTGAAAACAAAGAATAACATGAAGTGCCACACGTGTATTTTGTTTAATTCTATTCTTTTTGAGCATCGAAGCAATGAATACTGAATACACAACTCTCAGAACCGGTTTTCAACAAAGAAGGAACTGCTGACTTTTGCACATGCCTAATACATTATTTGCAAAATATACCAAAATACTTTAAAATTTAATATCTTGTCAAAAATCTGTATTACTTTAAGATCTGTCATGCATAAATAATATTTTCTATATTAAAAAATAAAAACTGTTATGAGAGAGAAATAACAGACTTTTGAAAAAGTTTGAAAACAACCAACCTCACATATACACACATATACATATAGCCAATAATTTATTCTATGAGAGAGAGAGAGAGAGAGAGAGAGAGAGAGAGAGAGAGAGAGACGGAGAGATGTGAAAATAGTGAATATGAGATTGTGTGTAGGGTTAAAGAAAGATCGATTTCATTAGAATATAATTTGATTTTCGAAAAGATGTAAAAAATCATGTTAATACTTCA
Source organism: Acanthosepion pharaonis (assembly GCA_903632075.3). Lineage (NCBI taxonomy): Eukaryota > Metazoa > Mollusca > Cephalopoda > Sepiida > Sepiidae > Acanthosepion > Acanthosepion pharaonis. The sequence continues at coordinate 1,947,740 of CAHIKZ030004120.1, forward strand.
GATAGAGCCATTTATATATGATGTGTACAAACAAACTGTGATCGATACATAGAGAAATAACTGAGTGAATTTAAGCAATATTCTGAATTCTATTGACAGTATTTTTGTTTTGTAATAAATTTCTTCATATTTGGCCAGTAATCAGTGCCCCAATCCCACCAATAAACTACAATTCGTAGTGTCTAACACCCATAAGCATTTCTTTTCTTCATGTTCCCATTACCGCAATAAGAAAAGAATCACTTTTAAGCTGGTATTCGATCTTTTATTAATAAATATCTATCTAGTTTAATTACAAGTCATTAATTTCTACGTTTTTGAAAAAATAAATAGTAATAGAAAATAAAAATAATAAGAAGAAAAAGGAATTAAAACGCATGCTTAAACGAAAGATTACACTATCTAAAAGCTCTTGAATAATCATTACGAACAAAATTCCGCATATAATATTAAAAAAAAATAACATTTTTCAGTAACTTGCCAATTGAAAAACTACATTTTTTCATTGTCACATCAAAATCACACCTTACTTTCTGTTTATTTGGAACTTCTCAGGATCTTATGAAATATTTATATCTAAATTAATAATTCCCTAGTATGAAATTGTTTTGATTTGATTATAAAATATTTCCATATTTTTTGTTTTCGCTCTATGCCGACAGTATTGTTGTCTGATGTCTTTCCATGTTTTCTGTTTTACGTTTAGCTGCAAATGGTTATTAGTAGATAATTTTCGTGTTGCTTTTAGCTCATTTCATTCCATTAAAAATATTTTCTCATAAAATTAATTTCATTATTTTATCCCCTGATTTACTAGTTGTTGAAATTTCCCTCTACAAACCCGAGAAGCACTAAAGGAATACGCCCATTGCTACAACCAATCGTTTGAAACGTGATGCCGACACAAAAATATTGAAAATGTCAACATCAAAAAGGGACAGAGGTTAAATATCTGGCAATTGTTTTAAAAGACGATGGAAAATGCGACACCGGGATCTGAATACGCATTGGCTTATGAATTGCAAAAGCTATGAAAAGTACTAAGAAACAGAAAAAATCGTTAGAACCAAAAAAAAGAGTGTTGGAATGTTATGTGATATCCATTCTCTAGCATATCAGTGAACATTGGACAATCTCTGTACAGATGAAGAGAAAACTGAAGGCAGTAGATGTGGTTCCACAAAAGGATAGCGAAAAGTCCCTTGTAAAATTCAAACAAAAAATTTCGTTAGGAACAAAGAAAGATTAGGTAATACCAGCCCTCCTATATGGTAGTAAATACTGGACAGTATCTTCACAGATAAAAAAGAGACTTGAAGCAACAGAAATGTGGTTCTTCAGAAGAATGCTAAGAATACCATGAAGCAAGCATATTAGCAACGACGAAGTCTTAGAGAAAATAGAAACAAAAAAGGACACTTATACTTAACATTAGGAAGAGACAGTTGACATTTCTAGGGTGCATAATAAGAAAAGAGGGTTTTAAAATTTTGATATTCATACGACAGATTGAAGGTAAACAACGCATAAACTCTCCAGTAAGCTTAATTAAATAGATAGCGTAACAAGTTTTAGGAGAGATAACAAGAAGATAAAATTTATTAAGAGCTATAAAGGACAGGGAATTGTGGGGAGTTATATCCAACGTCCAGAAGTGACACAACGCATGAAAGAAGAAGAATTGGTTCCCAGGATATAACAAATATAATTACACTATATCCTTTTGTTTCATAATTAGCGAGATAATTCAATGATCATATTATAATTGATAATATTTGCACATATACGGTCGATGAATGTATAAATATTTTGTGAGAATAATTTAAAATTTGTTCGTGTATTGTTTTTTATAAGAATAAGTGTTAGATTGTACATTTTTTTTACATCAATAGTGTGTATTTGCTGAATATTAATTACAAATGATCTAAATATATTTCTCTTCAAATAAACAACGTGAAGCGTACGAATTTTAATGTTTTCCTAGCTATAGATATATTCAAAGAAAAAATATAATGTAAAATGATTTTGTTTTTGTGAAATCATGAATGTAGACATTAAGAGAAGAAACGTTATTTCTAAAAGCGAATCAATAAATAATAAAAGGAAGGAAAAATATCAAATGAAATAAATCTGACTGATTAATAAGAAAACGTAAATGAGATAAATAGTAAATAATGAATTCTTCTTTACGTGTTTCGACTTTCTGATTTGATTGGTGCGATGTACTCCTCCCATCTTCTCGTTTCCACTTCCCGCGAATTTATCAATAATTTGAAGCAATGACACAGAAGGTCTTTTTTTATTCTTTTTTTCTTCCTGGTGGACCAATTTATTTATTCATTCGTGCTTGTCTCACAAATTCTTAAGTATCGATCATCGTGGACTGTTCTCTGCTTGCAATTCTCAAATCACGGACTGAATAACAATTGACTAAATTCCTTCGCAGAGTTAACACAATATCGACAAAAATTTATTTAAGATTCAGGGTATTCAATAAAGTTGGCTCAGCTGGTAAATCTATCGGTTATTTTATTATTATTGATAAAATTTATGCATGTTTTTAGAATTTCCTTAACTGTACTTTTAAGATCTAACACTATTTTTAAAGTTATATACCGAGTTGTACCAAACTCGCAAAATTTCCAGAAGTTATTTTTCAGTATCTCTATCCAAAATATGAACCGAATGAGTGTTGCTATACAATATTGAAATGTCGTGAGGAACGCTCAGAAAAGAAGACTGAAAACTCTTATCTCACTTATTGTTCCGCTAATCTGTACAATAACTTGTTCATTGTTGTACAGAATACGGCAAAAAAAAACAAAAAACAAAACAAAACAAAACTATTTGCACGGTTATTTGTCGGGTTTTAGTAAAGCTGGTAATAGTAACTTTATATAATAAATGTCTTGCAATTTTATTTATTATCCCTTTCTGTAGTTATATTTTTCATAATGTTTCCGCAAATGCTGTTCTTTTTGCAAGTGACAAAACCTTATTTTATCTATTTGGCTCGTCAGTCAGCAGAATGTTTGTTATTGGGCGGCAAGTCATCCTAAAAAGTTTCATGAAAGACCTCGACACAACGAACAAGTTACTCTGTGGTGCGCTGGTGCAAATATTAGTATTTGGTTCCCTTATGTTTTAGAAGTTGAGGAAGGTCGAGTGGTTTCAGTTATTTCCAATTTGTATATGAAAATGTTATGAACTCACAAACCTTGGTAATATGCTTTGAACAGAATAGAGAAACTAGGCATACAGAGTGAAAATTAATGAAGTTTTTGAGGGAACTGTTTTCAGGATATTTTTCTCCTGATTCATTGACAATGGATGCCTTGCACGCTCATCTTGATCTGTTCCCTTGAGATTGTTTTCTCTGGGGTTACCTGAAAGTTGGAGTTTACAAATATGTTTACAAAAATGACGTATAGAATCCTTTAATTTCTTCAGGTGTAACAACACCTGAAGAAATTAAAGGATTCTATACGTCAAAGAATTACAGAAATAAGATTGAAAATAACTCGTTGGGTAAATGAAAACTTTAGAAACTGGTTCTAGCAGTAGACAGATAATAGGAAACACTATTTAGAAAATATTATTTCGAAAAAGTAAATGAAAACAAACTGTATAACGTTACTTTATCAATTAAAAAAAACTTTCTAAATAATGTTTTGTCTCAATCTTTTTTCGACCTATATTAGGTGGGTGTTTTTTTTATTTATTGATGTATCTTGTATAACAACTTTTGCAATAAGGCAATATTTCTCAATATTTTAATGAAATTGTTTCTAGTTGTTCTGAATCACAATTAACTTTATTTTGCTAAATTTTCTCTGATAACTTGGAAATTGTACAAGCAGCTGAATAATTCCCAAGAATCAGATAATGAAATGACATTTGTATTATTAATTGTAAACTCGCTTTTGTTTCTTCTTATTTCTGCAACATTTTATCTCCCAGATTGTCATTAATGGCGAACTGGGTGATGCGAGAAATCATTGAAAAGTTTTGTTAATTATTATTTTTTGGATAATTAATTATTCATTTTGAAAATAATTACCTATTATTAATTTTCGACTAATCGACTAATCTTCCTTACATCTTATTTCTGTTGCTTTTGTTTAGCTGCGATAGAAAAACAAGAGAAATTAAGATGAAAAGAAATTAAAAAAATAGATCATTTTAATCATTTTACATCAAGCAAGACAATAAAGTCAAGCACAGTGTTACTGATTGTGGAAGATTATGAGAAAAATAAAATATTATGAAGGAGATAGAACAATAAAAGAACAAGAATTAAGAGGACAGAAGATAACGATTGATATTGCATTTACATTTTTGAACATCAAAATTGACTGGAAAACAAGAAGCCGGAAGAGAGTCCCACAAGTGAGAAGTGCGAGTAAAGAGAATGTTAGTATAGAACTTACTGTTACATCTAGCAATTTCAGCTATAAAAGGATAAGACATGGCTACGAATCTACTACTGCGCTTCTGTCTATATCTCTGAGATGAGGTATTATGTACCTTATTTACACTATTCGGATTATTGTCCTCATCTTTGTTGCCATATTTATGACAACATTTCGGCTGTTGTAAACTCCGACCTTCTTCAGGTGGTTGGAATGTCGAACTGAACCCTTTATTTCGCTCGCTAGTTCAGTTCGACATTCTAATCACCTGAAGAAGGCTCGAGCGTACAACCGCCGAAACGTTGTGATAAATATGGCAACAAAGATGAGTACAATAGTCCGAATAATGTAAATAGTGTACTATTGCGCTTAAATTCTACGTACCAAAGAGGAAGGCTCATCCGAACAATTACAATAAAACTATTTATAGAAAATGCACAGGGAAGGTACGCTACAGCGGTGGGAAAGTGACTGAACCTGAAATGCCAGGTCAGAGCCAATAACATTGCAGATTCTTCTTTGGATACTATCAAGAATCTTTACGTATGTAACAGTAACTTTAGGCCAGATGTGGTAGTAATATTCACTGCATGGACGAGTGGTAGGTGTATACATGTGTAAGATAGATTCTGTCGAGAAAAATTATCTAGCACGTCACAGTGAATCAACTTTTCTAGCAGCAGATCTTGCAGTTGATTTAATATAAAAAATGATAGCCCGTGAAGGCGCAATGAAGTTGAGTTGAAAACTGACAACATCGGGAAGACCGTTGATGAAGATAAATTACATTTTGCAATTCGATAAGAAAGATTGAATCAGATGAAAGGTATCGCCAGTAATATAATAACATTTCAACTTATGAAGAAGGCCAGCATACCAAACACTGCCAGACGCCTTCGAGATATCTAAAGCAACATCTCAAGTTTCACAATTTTTATCTAAAACTTGATAAACTCCTTCAGCAATAACCGTCAAGTAGCAGTTAACCTATAGAAACGAAATCCGTATTGCTTGTCTGAAAGAAGACCCTACGGTGTGAGATGCTAACCATTCTTGATTAGGGCCTCTAGTATTTTGCCAAAGAGATGTAGGAGGCTCATAGGCCGGTAATACTGGAACTACAATTAGGATTTTCCAACAAGAAGGAAAGCAAGAAGTAGTATGACATTTATTGTAGCATTTAGAGAGAAGGGGAGTCAATTCAGGAGAACATTTCTTAAGGACTATCGCAGGGATATCATGACGTCTGTATGCTTTGTGGGAATCGAGTTTAGCGATGATAGCAGAAACCATAGACTTATGCATAGTTATATGCATGTCACAGAATAGAGACTCAGTTCTAAGTGGAAAGCCAGGCAAATATACTTCAGAATATTCAAGAATAGACTTGGAAAATAATTCAGGAGAAAAGCATTCTGTTTTATTAGAAGAAAATGAAAATACCTCAAACTAAGGAAAGGGAGGCGGGATAGAAGACATTAATTAAGACATTATTATAAAGCTGTCAGTAGTCACGAGAACCAAACTGGTTAGCGGCTATAGAGTACCGCATTCTAAATGCAAAGACTTAGCCTTTTTGAGGACACAACTATTACGAGCAGCCACAAAAAGGGATCTGTTTTAAACAGAACTATCACGTTGATACAGTCAGAAAGAAAAAACTATCCCAGTGGGTTATAGCGACTGAACAGACAAGAGTGAATCAAGGAGAAGATTATGGTTTCATCTGGTAATCCCTAGAAGGCGCATAAGCATCGATGCCGGTGTTACCCAAGAAGAAACCTTAGTGGCAAGATTTCACTATAAGGGGTGTCGTGAAGAAAATCATAAAATGAATCCCGCTCAGTACCATAGTAACAGAAATAAATCTTGTAAATAGGAGGTCCCAGTTTAATAGACGACCTAAAAGAAATAACATACATTGTGAACCGAGGACAGAGTTTCGATACCCGACAAGAGCTGAAAGAGGAGGAGGTAAGGAACAAATCAAGTATAGAAGCGTATTGATCAGAATTATTAAGGAAACATGATATTTGTGAATTTTGTGCACTGTCAATACGCAATTTTACGCAAAGTTCGATCGATCAGGTTATTTGCTTTGAGAAAGCATACTAAGAGTTAAGAATTAAAAGTCCAATTTGACCATTCATATAAATTCACCTCAGCCCAAAACTGTTTTTGCATAAATTAACAACAGATTTATGAAATTCAAAAAACAAAAACAAATAAAAATAAAATAAAATGGTTAAACTGCGCGAAAATATTTTTAAAAACATTATTGATATTTTGGGATTCTTTAATAAATTTAGCATATAAAGATTCCACCCCAGAAGAATAGAATCGTATTTAAGAAGCTCTCAATTGCGGCAGAGAATCATATATATATATATATATATATTCGAAATAAAAAAAATTCTGGATTTCACTAACCATTCTAAAAGGGGCAGGACTTATATATTTTTAATATCAGTTCAAAACGTCTTCTGTAATTCTGCCTTATATAAAGGATTTGCTTTACATAAGATTAAACATGTTTTATTGTGGATATTGGAATTGATAGCTAGCTGATAAAATTTGTCTGAGACAAAAAAGTGACTATTTCTTTTATTCTTTTAGAAAATCAATGGTAAATTACATTTCTTGGAAGTAATTGTTAAACTCTGTGTATCGATTAGGATCCTGTGTGACAGACGAGTCTGTACATACCATCGGCTGAGTCTACCACTGATAGGCTCGACATTTGTACAGAATGAGAATCCATACGCAGAAGGCTCTTCAAAATGTTTCTTCGCATTTTCAGCGTTTTTTTTTCTAATTGGTCATAAAATGGACAGATTTAAACTATTAAATTGCAATTGTAAGTTAATCAATGCAGACAACATCAACCATAGAAGCAGTATTAGTAGTAGTGAAGCGTAATACGAATCGTAGAAATGTTAAAATAATGATTGTGGTTGTTTTTTATAGACCACATCGTTATAAACACAAAAGTAATGTTTACCGCTTTCACAGAATATTACACAATTTTATTTTAATTCGTAACTCATATAAACTACTTATCTTTCTTTAGAAACACCTAAACCTGGTGTAATTATATAGTAAATTATTTTGAAAAGTGTTTTATGGACTTAGGTTCATGATGGGTATGATGAAATAAAAAGGGAGAAACATAATTTTCTCCTCTTTTTACATTATTCAAGTCTTGGATAGGAATCGAACCGAGTGATGGAACGGCTTATTTAAAACCTTTCTGAAAGACATAATATTTATAATGATATCAATTCTCGCACGTAGAATATTTAAACAATGTCTATGTCTTCGGATGTTTGATTTCTTTCTTCAACCATAACAGACGTCATTAGATTTATTCTTATTTAATTTATCTACAACTATCGCTTCCAATTTGAGTTTCTAGATGTTGCAGTAAAAAATAACCATTTGTTAATAAAACTAGTTTTACTTACTATGAGTTCTAATATCAGCTATTTAGAGCAAATGCGTTCACAGTTTAAGTCATTTGCCAATTTTAACGTAGCAATAGTTTTGTCGGGTAGGAATCAGTATAGAATACAACCGAACTATATTACGCTTAGATTCAGAATAAGCCTTTTCTTTCTCTTCATTTATTCAGCTGTGCATGCTCATGATAAAGAGGTGACCAAAAGAAGGCTTAAAAGTGTAACAAATTATACTATTATAGCCACTACATTTAATCTTGATCATATTAAAATTAATACTAGCAATAATTGCAGTGTTGTTATCCTGATAACAATCACAGCAGAGAGCGTCGATTAGTTGCTGACGTCTGCGGTAGTTGCTGGCATCAAGAGAGGACAAGGTCTGTGGCGTTCACGGCAGTGATATTTACCTTATCCCGAGTGACGATCAGTATATATGGCGTTCTTCAGCCAACTGTGATACAATTAAACTGAGTGTAACTTAATGATTGCGATCAGCCAGCCTACAGTTCCGGACAATAAATTAAGGAAGGCGTTCTTGCTTTTAGATAACGTTAAAATTCAAGTCCATTAAACTTGTCAGTGACAGGCTGCACCCACAATGACCTTTGGTGCTGTATCAGAAGCGCAACACGAAGGCGAGACAAAGTATATTTACTGATAACAAAATAAATTTCAACATTTTAATTATTCATAATACATTTTTATATTAATGTAAATGACAAAAGGTCATTTTCACATGATTGGTTTTTAAAAAAAGCTACGCTTGGGTTTGTTTTTCAAAATTCGTCTATATACGTATAACTGTTATCCACCCCAAGGGATGATGATAAATAAAGGGCAGTGTGTGAATGAGTGGGCTTTTACGTAAGTGACTAGTTGCATAGGTTCAAACCCAACCCTTCAGAATCCAGTGTAGTCCGGGTCAGTTGTGCAATTAATAATTAGACCCAAACTCCATGTATGACATGTATCTATTGTTATGGTCCAGATTAGGACCAAGAAAGAACAACACGAACGCAAGAGTAGAAATAACGAAGGTATATTACACGAAATAATAATACAAGATGTGGAAGGTCTAACACCTTCCACATCTTGTATTATTATGACTGTCAGTCTGGTTTGGAGTGAACTACTATCGGATCGACTCTATTCGTCCCTCTCTCTTGAGAGGCGTAGTATACATAGTGTTAGGAAGAGTTCATTCTGTAGTTATAGGTAAGGACCCATGACATCTGTATACATTCAACTGGTTTAAATTCAGGATTTTCCTTTTTCTGGTCTGGCTGCCTATATGGCAGCCAGATCAGAAAAAGGAAAATCTAGAATCAGGCTAGAGATACCAATCTGGTGGGCTATTAAAACCGTAATTCATTTAGAGAAGAGCTGGATACTTGCCTTTCACAAGGCTATTAGTGCATTGTGAATGAAACAAAATCGACCGGAATTTGAATTGAGTTCGCTGATTTTACTTGATGTGCCTATAACCGTTACCATATGCGACTTGCATATCGTATATAAAAACTGACAATACAATAGAAAATGACTTTAAAAATCACCCATCAATAAAACTATATTATCTTGAAATTTCACTATGAATATATGAATTTGTTTGAGGATTTTGAATAAACAATATCCCCTAATTTTTTAATGGCTTGCAGAAAAATATATTAACTGATGTCATTTGACTTATTTCTGTCGATATTTTACAGTAATAAATTTATGATTAGCACGTAGCACTTGAAATTTCCGAAACGAATTTCTGCAAAGAATAGCTAAAAATTCCTCTAATAGCTTATTAATTTTAATAAAAAGGAACTTGTATTATTGAAAAGTAGTTAATATATTGGTGAATTTATAATAATGATGACAAGTGTTGTCACTGTTCATTTTCAGTAAGTTAACGAAAGAGAATTTTTGTGAAAACTAATATCTCACATTTAACTTAGCACAATTACATTCTGATTTATCTTGAGGTTCGAAACTTAAAAAATAAATTTTTCTCTGCCCTTTTTCTCTGTCCTTGTGGTTCAAAAAGTGATGAGATATGTAAAATATTAAAGGAAAGTTGACGCTTGAAATGTTTTATCATAACTTTGTAGGGACGTTAGTATTTTATGTGATTGCATTATCAATGAACATCAGAATAAAAAACAGAAAAGTAAAACATATTTAATATTGCATGACCATAACAGAAAAATCAGTAAGTTATAAAATTACATTAATTCCATTATTTTTCTGAAATATGTAGTCATAAAAAAGAAAGAGATTGAATTTTTGAATGAAAATCAACATCATTGTGAAAAATTGCGACGCGCCCTTGGCTTATAATTGTAAGGATATTACATGTAGGGATATTAAAAACATATAAAATTGACTTTTAGATGTTCGGGTAGTCAAATGGATATTGGCGCGAAGAGTGGAATCTGCAATTCCCGGAAGAACCTGTTGCTTTCACTTTCTCACAAATGCTTTCGGGAAAGGCATGAATCCATCTCTTCTTACGCCAATATATAGAAAGGTAGACTGGTTTTTCTAGACATTCTAAGAGAAGGAAATGTCTGGATTTTAAACCGTGAAGAAGGCAATGGGGAGCTATTCCACTGTTTTTCCAAGAACGTATAACAATCCATACATACCGTATCTATACGCTACGCGTATAAGGCGACCTTTAAATCTTGAAAATTATCCACCCTCGAAATAAGGGGTCATCTAATACAACAGTTACAAAAACAAAAAGCTTACCATAAATCCTGTGAGGAACCGGCTCTGGTAAGTAGGCTAGTATGCCTGGCCATGGATCGCGATAGGCTAACAATTGCTTCGCTATGGTAACTACCGATGTAAATATATCTAGTTGAAACAATTCATATTATAAAGTTGTACTACAGTTATAAATGTAACAAAACTAATTTTACTTCTTGATTTCCCATTAAAATGCAATATTTAAGAGACGATTACGCAACAATTTGAAAAAGTTCCTCTCAGCAACACGCATAAGGAAAATTAACATATACAAATCTTTTGTTGTTTATTTGTAGAGCTATAGGTGCGTTCACACCAATCATTATTTCTCATAGTTGTGTTAAATAACACCATTTAGGATAATATAAAATCTATATTTCTAATTAAAATTCATTATCATAGTGGTGTTAAATAACGTTAAATAACAACATTTAGTAGAACATGCAAACTTTATTTTTCAATAACATACATTATACGGTATTTATTTTGCAGTGTTAAGCAGAAAGAAACATTTAAGATGCCATAAAATCTATATTTCTCATCACAGAAAAGAAACAAACGACATTCACATACATAAAACCCTTCACAATTGCTATGATTATCAACATCTGATGCAAAGAGATCATCATAAATATCATCATTTACAGTTTCGTCATATGGGTCCCAGACTATACTATGGATATCAGATAAAATCACGAAAATTTAACTTGATTTTGAGTCTCGTCTTATCTATAGGTCGTCTTATCTGTGAAAATATACAGTAATAAAAACAAATCTGTGGTGAGTTATTATCCCCTACGTTCTGATGAGATAGCGCATGAAACAGTTTACTCTAATGAAGAAAAAAGTTTTTGAATGTGAGAGGCCAACTTGATACAGTTATATATTAGTCATGTTCATATGATATTCAGTCCTCACCAGCTAATAAGCTATTGTAGCCTTGGACCTGGCATTGCACAGTCTACTAAATATCTACTTGGAAACCTTTTCTCCGATTCTGTAGCTTGAAAAATGCCTCAATCAATGCAAGTACAATCGAAAGGGTGACGAGTGGAAAGTAAAAGCAGGTCGAAAGTTTGCCAAAGATCACCACTGTCAAGGGAGAGAAACGTGAAGAGGGCTTTTCATTGGTGCTATTGTCGGCCCTTGGCTTTTGTTAGTCGTTGGCCGCCAAGGCCTAGGAGGAAGAAAACTACAAGGAAGATGAGTGAGACTTGATCGGAAGGGATTTGGTCGTTGTTCGGCAGTTTACTGTGCAGAATCAGATGTTGTAAGTTTCACGTGCCTAGTTAATTAAATATATTTCTATGAAGTAGAACTAATGAAGGAGATTAAGGTCGGCCCTCTTGCGGTGAAGTCAATAATCAAGTATGTTATCTGCATTCTGACGCAGTGTCTCTGCATTCTGATTGGTAAAGGCTTTTCCGTTTTCTTTTTATATCACTCTCTCACAAGATATCTTAATTCCTCCATTTTATTTCTTAGCATAAAGTCTTTGAAATGTCAGCTATTTTTCTATGCCTTTCTCGCAAAGTTTCGTTTGTAATTTTGAAAAAAAAACCGTTTTTCTTCTTTTCAACACCAGTTTATACTTACATTTTTTACTTATTTCTTTCAATTATAATTTTTTTCGTTAGTTTATTTTGTTTTTGATTTCGTGCATTTATTTTTTTAAATTTATTTCTGATTCATGAGGTTTCTTCATTTTCTCGAATGTCCTCTTTATTGAAATCTTTTCTTTTTAAATTTCTTTTTAATTTCCTCATTCATTTCCTTCTCCTCTTTACGCTTTTCTCTCTATTTCTTTACTTTCGTGTTTTCACCTATTTTCTTCTTTGCTCTCATTTTTTTATTTTATCTCTTCCATTTTCTCTTTTCTATCATCAGTTTATCCATTCATTTCATCTCCACTCTCATCTCTTTATCTATTCCTTTTCCGTTTTTTTCTCAACTTCTTATCTATTTTTTCCCTCATTAATCTCATTTATTTATATTTTTCTATATTTACTCTTTATGTCTAATTTCCTCTTTATTCTCATCTTTTTATTTCTTCCTGTCTTCTCTATTTTCATTTTTTATCTATCCCTTTCCTCTTCACTCATATCTATTTATTAATTTCTTTTCCTCTTTACTCTCATCATTTAATCTGATCCTTTTCTTCCCCACCCTCATCTTTTTATCTATTTCTTTTCCTCTTATTTTTCTTTCTTTTATTTTTTTTTATTATATATTTTCATTCATCTTTACTAACATCTTTAACGTGTTTGCTTCTTTTTTCGATTTCCTTCCTTATATTTTCTTCTGTTTGTTTTGTCTCCTTCGAGTTTCTTTTGTTCCAATTTGCAGAACATTATTCCTCAATTCTCTTTCCTCCATTTTTCTTTTTTTCGCTTCATATTTTCCATATTTTCATTTCTCTTTTTATAATCAACAGTCCACTTCCTTTTTGGTTCATTTAATTAGTTCTTCTATTTGGAAAGTTAATGCCATATTCTTTTATCTCAATTTATTAAATTTCTTCCCTGCCTCTTGATGTCTTTACATTTTTTTAAATTATTATTCCAAATCCTTCAGTCTTTATTGCAGGCCAGTTTATTTTCTTCTGAACACTGATTTCCTTTTTGAACAAATATTTACTCGTAGTTTTCCAAAACCCATTTTTATTTTCTCCCTATTTAACCACTAAACTATTTCTTTTCTTTTAACAACATTTTCTCCCAATTGTCTTTTATCAAGGTGCATCAATATCGTCCACTAGAGAAAGGTAAGAGAAAACAGTTACTATCCAATGATATAATTATTAGACGAGAAACCATGGTCCGTCTAATATGGTAATAAGTCGTTCGCTTAATAAAACATGAATCATCTTTTTCAATCATTGAATGAAATTATATATGCCATCCAGTGCAAACACAGGCATTTGCACGGGTAAATGAATCATATGAGACACGGGTACGCCCGCACACATAAACACAATACACACAAATTTATATACATACATACATATATATATATATATATATATATATATATATATATATATATATATATATATAGAGAGAGAGAGAGAGAGAGAGAGACATAGAAATAAACATTACATTGTCATTTCTGTGTCTCCATTGTTTATAACTACAAAAGGTCTATCCTTGATATTGATCAATCATTTCCAATAAATATTGCAAAAGAAATATTAAGACAAGATATATATATATATATATATATATATATATATATATATATATATATATATATAATCTACTCGATTATCTATTTCCAAAAGTTCTCTCCTTATCTGACAGTATACTGGTTGAAAATATGTTACTCTTCCAAATGTCAACTGCAAAATTCATAGAACTTTCGAGTGATATCGAAATTACCGTAACACACACACACACACACACACACACACACACACACACACACACACACACACACACATATATATATATATATAGATATATAGATATGCAAAAGAAAGTTATATAAATATTCTCTCTATTTTGCTACTTTTCAACATTCTATCGTTTCTGCATTAATAAATCTACTTTTACTTTTGGATTCCAATTAAAATGCAATATTCAAGAGACGATTACATAACAGTTTGCAAAAGTTCCTCTCAGAAACACGCATAAGTAACAATTAATATACGCAAATCTTTTGTTGTTTATTTGTAGAGCTATGGGTACGTTTACACCAATCATTAATTCTCATAGTTGTGTTAAATAACAACATTTAGGATGATATATCGTCTATATTTCTAGTTGAAATTCATTATCATAGTGGTGACAAATAACGTCAACTCCCTATCGTTTTTGCACCAAGAAACCTACATTATTTTCTTATGTGATGCTTAAAAAATCATTTCTAGGAATTAATTGATATTTAATACATGAACTCTTATTACTGTAAACGTTATATTTACTGGATACACGTGTTTGAGTAGGAATTTTTTTTACATAGAATACTATCTATCTATCTATCTATCTATCTATCTATCTATCTATAAAATATATTTTTATATAAATGTGTTGATATCAATATTCGTGGTCAGAAGGGTATTGAGAGAGGAATACAAATAAATGCGCCTATATAATTTTCATAAAATGAAACTTACGAAAATAATAAGATATGTCCCTTAAATAGCAGAGCTGAGAAATATTGAAGCCTTATGCGATGTGAAAGAAGAATGTAGAACAGAAAAGCGAATATGACGTAGTGGGGCATAGGGTAAAGAGAAATGAGAAGAATTAACCTTGTAATGAATATCTGTGTTTGTGCGTGCGCGTGTATGTGTATGCCTGTGTGGGGGTAGGAGAGCGAGAGAGAGTGAGAGAGTGAGAGAGTTCTTGTGTAAATACTAGTTTGAAGCATACTAGATATAGAAATCTATATACATAAATGGCAATTTCTGTCTGTCTGAATTAAGTTGACGCTGAAACTCGTAAACCAATATTGTTGAAAGTCTGCATACATACTAATGCCCAGTTTTCTTACTATGTTAATTGTTTTTTTTACAAAAATCTATAATGGGACCCACAGGGGCCCTAAATCGCAGCTCACCGCCAGGTCTATGCGAAACGCTGTTTATTACCGTGTTTAAGCAAGGGAGATAATTATTAAGATACACGTCTTACGAAATAATAACTCTTATAAAGCTTAAAATTCCAGATAAATATGGATCTTTTTTCGATTTTAAAAATTTAGTGGACACATCTTAACGAATATTAGATTATTTTCTAAATAAAGTCTTTATTTAATACATTAATTCAGCATAATCTTTCTTTGAATAGGATCTTCGTTGTGTGTTTACATTGTAAAAATATTAATTCGTTTACCTTGCTAAAAAATCGTTTCAAATTTCGCTATGTGTATCATTAAATTAACCAGGTTCGAATTCATTAGATACAAAGAAATTTACTTGATCATTCGGTCATTTAAACGTAAAATAACATTTAAATTGAGTTTAGCTGTGAATAGAAACTTCACCTAAACTCATATTTCAACCTACCCTTAAAAAGGCATATCGTGGTTGTGGTTGTTGTTGCTGTCTTTGGAATAACAATATGTTTAAAGGACATTTTCGTGCTATATACCGTCTGTTTAAAAAAATCTAGCTGTTGAAATAGACATCCTTCTTAAAGATCCAAACATAATCGGCATGAGTCAATTACAATTCCCTGTTAAGCTTTACTTTTAATTTCAAATCACGACGAAAAGCAAAATTGAAATCAAAAACTTAATAAAGAATTGTTTTTTAAACCTTTCACTCCATTCAATATTGGAATCTCTATATATAATATATAGATTTTTTTTATCAGCCGAATTTACTTAAAGTCTTTTTCTTTTTCTTTTCATCACTTATCTTATTCCACACTGAGATATTAGAAGATCTGCCAGAAATGAACATTGGGGAATATCTTCTTACAAAAATGATGGAAAAAAAAAAATGAATTCAACTGATAAAAAAAAATTAAACTGTCACGTTCAATGATGCCATTTACAATGAGGCATTAGTTGACATAGACACCCGAGTACAAGCTATGAGAGGCCAAGGAATTGCTACATTTTGGCCTCCCTCAAACTGAGCAGACTGTAAACAATCTTGCAATTGAGTACATGCGGAGATCAACTATAATACCGAAGAAATGACGGCGAATATAGCTGATAACGAACACAAATTGATGGCGGACCAACTGGGTGTTTATATATAACATGATTATTTTGAGCATTGAAGGTGAAAAGGAGGTCTATTCTTCCTCGATTCCCCAGGTGGAACTGGCAAAACATTTATTTTCAAACTACTTCTGGTTAAACTGCACGAGATGAAACATTTTGCTCTAGTAGTAATATCAGGTGGAATAGCTGCAACCCTGCTAAGTGGTGGCCGCACACCTCATTTGTGTTTCAAACACTCTTTGGACCTGTCCAAGAGAAAGACGGCAACCTGCAACATCAGCCGTGGTTTTATAAAAAGGCAAACTCCTCAGTGATTGCAAATTGATTATCTGGTATGAGGCGACAATGAGCCATGAGGTTTCCTTCGAGGTGCTTGACACGGCACTTCAGGATCTTAGACACAATTTTGCGGCTCATCGAAAGTGCAACAGACTTGCCTGCAGGAGACGTTATACAAACCCTTTCTGTCATTTCGAAAGGGATAAGAGCTGACGAGTTAAACGTCAGTATAAAGTTTTCTATCTTTGAGTTGTTTGAAAAAAGCTGACACTCACAACCACCATGAGATGATGGTAATGATGAAGCTGGTAGTTTTTCTAAGAAATTATTAGATGTTGATAATGGCACTTTGGTTGGCGAGCAGGATGGCCGAGTCAGTTTACCTTTTGGACATATGGTATCTGATTTAAAGGGACTAATGACTAGGTATTTCCTAATCCGAGGAATCAGTTTACCGACCACAACTGGCTGAGAAAAAACAACTGAATCTGAGAAAGGAGAGGCATTTAGCGTAGTTTTGAAAGTAGCAAGAAGCAAGGTCGAGGAAATAAAAAAATTGACTGAAGTGCAACAAATACAAGCTTCATTCGAATCATTCGTCAAAGACCGACTCGTGGGCATCTGTGTTTATTCCAGGTCACTGTGTATATTTATATACACATATTTATTATTTCAAACATTATTTTAGTGGGTATGCGTATTTAAGTAGACGCTCTGTTTTATTTTAAACTGCATTTATTTCGGTTATCAGTCTGCACGGACATAAAACTTATTAAAGAAAATGTCCCCACCAGCAGGATTTGAACCTGCCTCCCTCTTTGTAGGGGAACATACCGGGCTTTAACCACTCGGCTACGATATGCTTCACAGTCAAGGCTGGTTCTCGTTGCCTTTAAAGCAAAATCACGTTCAAATTTTCCCCAAAGCCATATCTGCACATTTTCGTATCCAAAATTAATTATTCTTTTAGAAATCGTTCTGTTTATGCAGAATAAAAGTAAAAGAATAATTAATTTTATTACTTATGCTGATGATGAAACTCTTCGTATTCGAAAAAATAAATCCTATTGAGGAGAATGCAATAAAAGAACAAAAATTTAGAAGGCAGAAAATAAAAATTGTCGTATTTATATTTTTGAAGATCAAAGTTGACTGGAATGCATGAGGAAAAGAGCTACATAAGTGATAATTGCGAGAAAAAAAACTGTTAACATAGAAGTTACAGTTACATCTAGCAAATTCAACTGTAAAATGATGAGACCTAACTGCCAATCTTGTCAACAAGAAAAGCTCACCAGAACAGTTGCCATGAAAATATGTATAGAAAAACAAAGGAAAGTTATGCTATGGCGGTGTGAAAGTGACTGAAGCTTAGATGCCAGGTCAGGACAGATAACATTGAAAAGTCTTCTTTGTATTTTATCAAGTATCTTCAAAGTAAATAGCAGAAGCCTTATCAAACTTTTGGCAAATTTAACATCTTATTCTTTAACCGGGATGCTTTTAAAACTAATTGACAGTATAACGCTAAAGGATCATTTTTCACTTTATTTCAGTGCAGTAGAATTTTATAAATCTTTTGTTGGTATTTTCAGGAAGAAGACATGCAAAGGTCAGAGTGTCTTAAAGCAAGAACAGGTTATAATGTTACAGAAAGGGATATCAGCATTGCTGCTTAGATTTACCTTTGACCTTTGAAGATTTCCATCCATCTTTGTTATTTCTTATTTAAGTATATTGTAGGATTTACCATTGGTCAAACTGATCACTTGATGCACTCTATTGATCTACCGATTGTAAATATGCTATCAGCACGTGTAAAACAATATTTCAACATACAAATTTCATAATCCCGTTAAAGAAGCTATCTGTCACTCATCTAGTAGTATTGAGGAAATCAAAAGTGATCAATGATCTCGTTTAAGTATAGTTTCGAGATAATCTATATTAAGCACAAACTCGAAGGTAACATTTCCAGAAATGAATTGCAACTAAAAATGGCCGAATTCAGATGTCTTGATATATATATATATATATATATATATATATATATATATATATATATATAATATATATATATATATATATATATATATATATATAAAATATGATTTCTTATATATATATATATATATATATATATATATATATATATATATATATATATATATAAAGAAATCATATTTTTATTTTTACACTGACAGATTTTATCACATTGAGCATCATTTTAGTGAATGTACATATTTGAGCAGATGCTCTGTAAAACAGTTTATTTATTTATTTTCATCTGCCGGCATGGATATTCGAGAAATTATAGTAAATATTTATCAAAAATGGGTATCTAATAAAAATAACGTTTAAAGTGATAGAATTATAGTGATAGATGTCGCATTAATAAATAAAACATGCACTACTTTAGAAATTGCTTTGTGTACGTTCAGATACGAAACTGTGCCGATGGGAACTTTCGAGAATTTAGAAAGGATTTTCGCTAACGTACGATTCCTTTTAGTGTGATCGGCGACGCCTTAACTCGTCCAGTCAGTCTAAAGCATGTCGGATATAGCAACGGTTTATCCTGCAAAAGGGACGCAGGTTCGAAGCTTATTAGAGAGCACATAATAATAAGACTTTTCGAATGTTCGGGTAATCCCATTTTGTTTAAATCATCATTGCGTCCAGGTTCTTACAAAATTTTCCCTTTCTTGACAGATTTTCTATTGTCACAATGAGTAATAAGGTGCAATGTCGGTGGGATTGCAATACCAACTCTATATAGGCTGTTCATATGTTACGGATGACTGAGTAACACACATTAAAGGTACTGTTATACAGCTTAAGGATGGCGCACACAATGTAGGCATAGTTATTACTTAGATATAAAATCCAACTCTGTCAACGTACCACTTAGTTCTTTTGAAGCCCAGGCTGCTGAACGTGGAAAATGAAGGACCGTCTGGCATAAAGGTATAAGGAAATACGAAAAATCTACTGAGTTCCATCTTCGGGATTTCAATATAACACTAAGATTTAATTCAAATCTTCCAACCTGTTCCACTCAAAATCCTGTAATCTGCATTAAATGCGGCTTGATATGTAAATCAGCAGCTGGGCTCTTGTGTCTTTTAAAGCATAAACATAAAAATGAACTGAAAAAACTGTTGAGCCTTCATACGTCGAATTGTCTGGAGAATCCATCATATATATATATATATATATATATATATATATATATATATATATATATATATATATATATATATATTGTATTGTCCATCTGCATGATAACACTTGACACTCCCAAAACAACTTATTACAAATATTTCGATAAATTTATAAATATTTCTATAATTTTAAACTAACACGAGATATTATGGACGTGAAACTAAACATATCTTGAATATTTTCTAAATAGTGATTTAGAAATATTATTTCATTCTCCTATTGAGGATAAATCTTTTTGTGGCATAAAAAGGCATCCTGAAAACAGACAACGTTCCGAAGCCCATATAGCATCAATGCAGACATATTGATATATTTACAAATAATACATTTCTAAGAAAGGAAAATGGGTCAGCTATTTTAGAGCATAAATATATGTCCGAAGCAATAGAAAATAATGTGTAACAGTATAATTAAAAACATAAATAGTGTTTGATCAGTTGAGAACATATGGAACGATAGTTTAAATTGGAAAATTTATTGTGCAAGCAAGATGTTTTCTATCGATTACTTATTTATCGATTTCGGTTATTAAGATATAGTAAAAAGAAAAGTGATAAAACAATGATTATTAAAAGATAAATGATTATTAATGTATAAAAGTGTTTGTAAAATAAAGATAAAATTTGCTCTGGATTCTTTTGAGCCTAAATGCATGCGTTATGAATGAATGCTAAAGACAACTGAAACTAGAGACTTAGAGAGAGAGAGAGAGAGAGAGAGAGAGAGAGAGGTGGGGATAGGGTCAGAGAAGGCAAAAAATCAATCAAGGTGACCTTGCTCGAACATGGAACTCCGTTGTATTCTATGCTTATGTTGATATCCATTAATAATGAAGAGCACTAAGTAGGATTTCCTAGTAACAATCTTGGGGATTGCGAATAAATTTGATCTTCTTTTCTATTTTCGCTTCCTCCTTTGGCACACACACACACACACACACACACACACACACACACACACACACACACACACACAGCACGATCAAAATCATATTAACAATTTACCCATTCAAGCAACGCGATCCCGCACACACAAAGGTATCTTCGCCCTGTGTCGTGTATATAGACAATCCTATTTCTTATCTATGCAACGTCTGATGTTCATATAAATCATACATCGTTCATATTTCTTTTGTTGCATGTATAAATGAACACCAAAAAGTTTTGTACTGTAGGACAATGCAACAATAAAAATAGCTTCTTGAACATATTTTAAATAATCAATATTTGTTTAACAAATTGTGAAATGCTGGATATTGGTGTCTGAATGAATAGATAAGAAGGTTCAGGTCAAAGCCCTTGTCGAAAATTAAATGAGTGCGATGTGATTCTTATGTGCCAATATATTTAATAAATAGATAAAAAAGAAGGTTCATATCAAAACTGATCCCTTAATAGGAAAGGGTTGTTTTAAAGATGAAATGTTATCACCGACTCAACACCGCCAACTCAACTCTCTCTTTGTCTCTCTCTCTCTCTTTTTCTCTCTCTCAGAATATTTGTCTCTCTCTCTCTCTCTTTGTCTCTCTCTCTCTCTCTCTCTTTC
Organism: Acanthosepion pharaonis; assembly: GCA_903632075.3. Lineage (NCBI taxonomy): Eukaryota > Metazoa > Mollusca > Cephalopoda > Sepiida > Sepiidae > Acanthosepion > Acanthosepion pharaonis. Next base: position 1,969,080 of record CAHIKZ030004120.1, read on the forward strand.
TCTCTCTTTGTTCTCTCTCTTTGAATTCTCTCTGTTTCTCTCTCTCTTTGTCTCTCTCTCTTTGTCTCTCTCTCTCTCTTTGTCTCTCTCTTTAAATCTCTCTCTCTCTCTCTCTTTGTCTCTCTCTCTCTCTCTTGTCTCTCTCTCTCTTTGTCTCTCTCTTTGTCTCTCTCTCTCTCTTTGTCTTCTCTCTCTCTTTGTCTCTCTCTTTGTCTCTCTCTCTCTCTTTGTCTCTCTCTTTGTCTCTCTCTTTGTCTCTCTTTGTCTCTCTCTTTGTCTCTCTCTCTTTGTCTCTCTCTCTCTCTCTTTGTCTCTCTCTTTGTCTCTCTCTCTCTCTCTCTCTCTCTCTCTCTCTCTTTGTCTCTCTCTTTGTCTCTCTCTTTGTCTCTCTCTCTTTGTCTCTCTCTCTTTTGTCTCTCTCTCTCTTTTCTCTCTCTCTCTCTTCTCTCTCTCTCTCTCTCTCTTTGTCTCTCTCTTTGTCTCTCTCTTTGTCTCTCTCTTTGTCTCTCTTCTCTTTCTCTCTCTCTTTCTCTCTCTCTCTTTGTCTCTCTCTCTTTGTCTCTCTCTCTCTCTCTCTCTTTGTCTCTCTCTCTTTGTCTCTCTCTCTTTCTCTCTCTCTTTGTCTCTCTCTCTTTGTCTCTCTCTCTTTGTCTCTCTCTCTCTTTGTCTCTCTCTCATGGCGCTTATATTCTATGTTTTGAATTAAGCAAATTTAAGAATCAAAGCAACGCTCAGTGACATAAATTGTCTTTTCTTTTCGTGCCAATGTAATTATTTTCTTTTACTTAAAATTACAACGCTGGGTTTAATATTTTTTTAACATTTCATTCCGGAATAAGGAAGATGGCCACGGTATAAACATTTCCAAGAGACAGTTCCACGCGAAAGTGAGTGTTTTCAGAACATTATCTGATATACACGTCAATATTTCAATGCTGATATGATGTTTATCACAAGAATTAAAATAACAACAGAATCTACACACATTCTTGTTTGCTAACATTATCGATAAATACGTTCATCCTAGTTGTTTTCATTTCTTCGTGCATAAATTTCTTATATTTAATAGATAACTATTACCTTCCAGACAAGTTTGATTATGCAAAAACAGCTGCTAACTGATTCTAATTTATCATACACTCATTTTATTCGGCATCACCTATCAATGAAACGTTTGTAAAGCTCTCTAGCAATGGGATAGACAAAGATAAAAATTAGATTCAACGACAGAAGAGAACATAAACTGCCTTATTCAGAATTCGAACTCGGTTTGATAGTCCGGTTTTGTTCTACTGATAACAGTTATGGCACTCTGCACTTCATTTTTCGACTCGATACACCTAAATATATACACTTTATAAAACGTATCTCTTTTCTTATTTCTTTGTAGCGCATGCGCGAAAATAGCTTTTCACTTTCGATTTATTTTTCCAACACATCATAAACCTTAGTCAAGTCCGTGTCTATTTCGACATTTAACCTTTGCCTTTTTGCATTCTCTCTTTGATTCATGCTTTTAACACTGTTGAACACAGTGCTTGGCCTTTAATTCTCTCTCTCTCTCTCCTCTGTTTCTTGCTTTTCCTTTTATGAGCCTAAATATGTTTTCACCTGACAGTTAACGAAAGCATAGAAAACAATTACAATGAAGATGGTCTAAAAACATATTCTTTCTATCATTCTTTCTATACCCTATTGTGATGCGTGTAATAATAATAGTAAATATTTTTATGACAAGTCATAACGCGATCGGATAGTGAAAGTCTTTTAATATTTATTCTTGTTTTATTCTAGTCTCACTTTGACTATTATTACTATTAAAAAAGACTAATTTATAAAAATATCATTATGAGCTGCGATCACAACATGTGACTTGAATTTCCACAAATCTCGATCTTCATTCGAGTATCTATCTGCTGATTTGCAATTATCATCAACGGATACTCCTTTAAATTTCTGCAATTTATTGACTAACAGTTCTTATATTTTTAACACCTTACGCCCTCAAAACATTCTCATCACATATTGGCAGAAAAAATAAAGGTGTAAAAGAAATAAGTTTATCTCATGACAGACATTGTAGTTGAAAAAAAAAAGAACGGTCATTAAAGTGACCATTTTAATATGTTAAGCTTTCATCAAGTTGAAAGACGAAGAGAAATTTCGCAGACAATTTTTTGTAGAAGAGATATTGACTTCTATAGATATTGTGATATTTATATATTCAACATTTACTTCTAAAATAAAAAGAGTCTTTTAAAATTAGTGCTTTGCATATCCAAGTGACAGAATATACAGAAGAGATCAAATGACTAACGAAAGTGGACATAACTGAGAAAGCTGTTTATTAAAGAGAAAAGAGAATCAAATGGTTGTTTAATTTGACTGAATAAGAAAACCAATTATGCCAATAAATAAAAGGCGCTAATATGGGTTATGAAAGGAATCATCACTGATCGGCGAAATCCTTATTATTGAATTTGCCCGTTTTTAAGAAGTTTGAAAAATCATGACAAAGTTAAATGTTATTGGTTGAGTCGTTATTTACCCCAGCCTCCCCACTGAGATGAGATGTGACACAAAGTCGGGTTTAATGTGTGGAACCCGTGCGCTACACTCGGGTCAAGGACAAAAATTGCCCAGCGCCCGCAACCGTCAGTGGCGCTGACATGGGTATCACTACCGATTCCCACCCCCGTCTAGAGAGAGGGCACCTCACAGTATTTTATTTTCCTCAGCGGAGTCTCTGTCCGCAGACAGAGCCACAACTGGATCGCACTCTGCCCAAAGACTGGTCGTTGGTTGGGTCATAACAATTCTTTTTTGTGAGATTAGAATTTTACTGGCAGTTTGAATTCGATCGGATGCCTTGATTGAAATTCTAATTGTTAATTGTTATAGTTAAATGTTACTAAAACCTTGAATTTTTATTGAATGAAGGATTGTCATTATCTACGAATGACGGGAATTTCAATCCCTGCATTTCTCTTTCAGCTGTGAAATTCTGCCATAGTTAATGGGAAAATGTTTCATTTTTTTCATCTTAATCTCAATTATTTTTTGTTATACTAGTAGTGTTAGTATTACTATTATCTTGAATTTAATATTGTCAATGATTAAATGTTTTGTGTTGTCAGTGAACACTCGTTGCCACTTTTGTGATGTCAACGAATACTCGTTGATACTTTCGTAATGCTCGTTGTAGTAGAGACTTTGTAATCGCAGATTAGAGCTATAGTAACGCCGTTGAACAATACTTGTGTCAGACGCCTTCGAATATCCCTCGCAATAATAGTACTTGCTCGATAATATTCGCTCGAATTGTAATCCGTATGGTGATCCGAATAGTGAAATAGTTTAGTGAATAGAATAGAGAATATCGGTCCGTATAGTAATAGAGGATAGAACAGAAGTGCAGATCAATTGGATATCACTTCCTAATTATGCGTTTTCTATATGGTCACGTGGTCTAGTTAATTCAATAATGGGATAGCCAGTGTTTCCTCAATGGCGATCTATGTTCAAGCTCAAGTGTCAGCAGCAACACTTTATTCCTATATAACAAAATTTTGTCTGGCATTTTATAAGATTTTAATTTCGGTTGTTTATCATAATTACTCAGAATATAATTTTATGAGCTTCAATAAAAGACGAAAATGGGAAATTGGGAATTAATTTTGGGCAAGATTCCAACTTGCATTCAAACAATTTGCTTATTTGTAAACCGTGCTTTTTAACGTAGATTATTAAACTTAAAATTTTTCTGGTACAAGGCCATAAGAATGGGGCGCCTAATGAGTGCCGAACGCACAATTCAGTATCAATGGTACCAGCTCGCTAACAATTACCCCACGGGGAGCTGCCCATGACAGTCAGGGAGGTTATGATAAAGAGTGAATGAAAATGAGATGAAAAAATGACCAGTAAAAAATTAAATAACAATCGATAATATTGACATTGAAGATCCTATTACTAGTAATAAGGCTATTGTACGTAAACCAATATCAAAGATGACAGTATTGGAAGTGCAAGTAAATTAATGAAGATAGATATACAATTAACGATGTATCGTGGTAACATTTGGCATTTTTGTAGATTAGTCTGTTAAGACAGAATACTAGACATGAAGGGACGTCAGTTCAGCTTTCACTAATACTTTATTTCCATTTAATTTTCTGTTTATTGATGGTCGTACAATGAGAAATTTCAGAGAAAAAGTGTAGGGAAACTAACATTAATATTGAAATATTTTTCACTTTGGAGTGATTATTCAACAAATAGAAATATATAAAATATTCATGGTCTTTCAAAGTCTTTAAGAATGCTGTATACAAATAGCTTTATTTATGAGATTATTTTCTTGAATTTCTAGTTATTTCGACAGTTTTCATTGTCAGTACGTTGGCTATTCGCAGATACAAACAAATGTCATGTCTTCAAAATAGAACGACAATGAAAACCCTTTTATATTTTTCAAATTTTATTAGCTTTAAGCTAATAAATCCAATTTGCGAGCTAATACAAGTTACCTCTCTATGCTATATGTATTTTGAGAATGTCCCCTTAAGGTCTCCAGTGCATTCATAAATCTATACTTCGTTGTCATGGTATTGAGATTCGATTATTTACATTAGAAAAATCTTAAAATAAATAGTTAATTTCGAACGATATCGCCGCTACACGGAAGCCGCCATAATATTTAGACTGATTCAATAGCGTATACTACTCTATTACTATTATTAGATTAGGTTGTGAACAAACGCACGTGTTTGGCTGTTCAGCTATGCAAATCGTTAAAACCTCAATATTTGTAAATACTGCCCATTAATTCAAACAGTAATAAATATCCTTCACTTGGAAAAAAAAATGGTACCGTACAGTCCACTAAATCAGTTAATCCGCTCACTTGTAAAAGCATTACATTCTACGTATTTGATAATCCAAAAGCAAATCAAAGAAATTGTTAAAGTCGGATAAACAAGACAAAAGATACATGAATGCTCATAGGTGAACAGATAATCAAACGCCTGCTCATTTAAATGATATTGCGAACGCGCCTATAGGAAATCCTTTGGAAAGGGGAAATTCTTATCCTTATTATAAAACCACACATTGTTGATAGCAGGTGAATTTCGTCTCTCTTTTCGCTTTTTTAAAACTTTATTTTTCTCTAAATGCTGCTACCGACTCGTTATACAATTACAAGAAATACCTCTTCTAGTCATCATACGTAGACAGATCGGAAGCGAAGGTAAAAATAACTGAATATACACGATATTGCACAAAATAAATATTGGTAGATAATCTACCAGAGAAACTGTTCGTGACACGCCTACATATTCATCGATTGATAATTTTCCAACTATAAATGACGATACTTCTGACTGAATTCTGCCGAAAGAATACATGAAGATCAGGGCCTGGGTTTATTGCATGCTGCTTAATAAATGAAGACCGATAATGTCCTCTCATCACCATGGCTTTGCCATTAAGAGGATTTATGATAGATTTTATTGTTAGCTTCGTAGATGAATGTTACATTACTGTTAGATTCGTCACAGTATTTCAATGACTAAAGAAAAGAAGAAAAATATTTATCTTTTTCGTCTTTCTTTGGCCTTAAAATAATTTCTCTCGTCATTTCAGATATTTGCCCGAAGTAAAAGCAATTCTTTGTCATTTGCTCGCGGCTCTAAACTCATCACTCAGGCATTTCTGTTTTTCGATACGAGCCAATGAAGATGAGATATTAGAGCATAGCGACAACGTACATGTACACGCCACTCCTTTTCTTCCATGTCGATTTCTATCTTTTACCCATTCTTTGACATTTTCTTCCTATCTCTCGTTTACTCTTCTTCTATCTGTTCATCATATCATTTCCCAGAGAAACACACACATTCTCAATTCCTTTCTGTCTAGTTGGCCTTTTGTGACCCTATGCAATTCTCTTTTCTTCATTCTACCAACAATATTTTCTTACATGTTTTAATGCTTACTAAATATGTACTCTTTTCTATCAACTCATTCCTTTCAGCCATTATTTTTCTGTTAGAAACCTTTTGATACGTATGCAAACACGTAACTACGCATGTATATATATATATATATATATATATATATATATATATATAATGTTTCGGTCATTTCAAAAAATTCTTTAAAGAATTATATATAATGTAGTATGTGACTCACAGATATGTAAACACTCACCAGAGAGAGAGAGAGAGAGAGAGAGAGAGAGACAGAGAGAGACAGAGACAGAGGGACAGAGAGAGACAGACAGACAGACAGAATGCGTATGCGCGTGTTTGGAAAAGTCTATGGGTCAACAGTAATTGACGAAGTCCGGAGTTGTGTAAAATATAATGTACGGACGAGAGGTTAAGTTTTGTTTAAGTTAATATAAACCAAAAACTTTACATAAGTCATTCTGGGAGTGAAAAAGACCGAGAACTATTCAGTAAACATTCGTGTAAGTATAAAGCTTACATTTAAAAAAGGGAGGAAGAAGAAATTTTGACAAAACGCGAGCTAAGTTCAGACGAAATAAAATATTTAGGCTGAATAGTTTGACACTAGGTACTCATAATATTTTCTGCAAGTTTTGCACTGATAATATAAAATATCCAACTGTTGAAACGCAATTATCCCATAACTGCAAAACTTAATTTTGTTACAGTAAATGATAAGTATTTTCAGTACATTACCATGGGAGAGGAGTCCACTTTCCTTAAGCATAGAATCCTTATAGATTTGAACTCGGAGATATGTTGTCCTTTATGCTAATTTTCTTTAGAAAAGTACCTAACCCACATTTAACCCTCTGCTACATGGTAGGAAATTTTGACCAGTGTCCTGTCACTCAAATGTTATGGACTTCAAGAGGCAAGAGGGAATGATGTACATTATAGTTTACATTTGATCGCTTAACAATGCTGTTGTTTTAAGGTAGGTGATTCTCTCTCTCTCTGTGTGTGTGTGTGTGTGTGTATGAGAGAGAGAGATAGACAGAGAGAGGTCTGAAAAAACTTGTTTTACATTAAAAGCTTTTTACTCTGTATTTACCTCTGAAGTCAAATCGTTTTAAACAGGTGCTTCATATAACTATGACGTCGGAATCATTTGATGAAGATCGTGGTCTGTTGGCGAGACATTTTTTTTTCAAGCGCATCACCAAACACTGCGGGCAGGCAGGCGGTCAAATGTGAGACGAAAGATAAAAGGAATTTTCTAATGAAGCCGTGCCATTACAATTATTAACGTTCGTGTATAAAGTTTTCATTTCACTCCACCTTCGCTTTTCCCTTCTCTCTTTGTCGTTTTTCTTTTCTCTTTTTGCGTGTCATTTTATTGATTGGTTACTCACAATAATGGAAGAGTTTAGTAGATTTCTCTTAAAATCTTTCGGTCTTTCTCATTATCTCTCCTATTCCCTTCCTTTTAGTTTACTAGCTTTTTACCGTTTTTCTTTTTATTATTTCTTCCTTTTTCTTTCATGATTTTGTTCTTTATCTCTTATTCTATTTCTTTCTCTTTCTCTGGTGATTTGTTTCTCTTCCTTGTCTGTTTTTAGTTTGCAATTTAAAAAGAATTACTGAGGACGCTCTCTCTCACCTTATTTACCTGCGAGTGTGCACATGTAAACTCAAGTACTTACATTCAGTGTAGATGCGTGCGCATGACCCTCGTTCTGCGCATGGACAGAAGAATAGTCAGCTAGACACGTCAAGAGTAGAAGTCTTGATTATGAAGATAATGATTATATTCCATTAAACTTTGGCAATATGTTCACTATTCATGTGAGTATATATATATATATATATATATATATATATATATATATATATATATATGAAAGTAAAAGTAACTGTGATTGGATTTACATACCTAAGTTTACATTTACAAACACAAAATATCTTTCTTTTGCATTACAGAGACCAGGGTCACGCTCAGGTCAAAGTAAATAAGTATGTTTACGTCATCTGAAATTTTCTTTCATCGTGTTGAACAGATTTTTTTCTCGAAATCTTGAGTTAGAAATACATCTAAAAAGAAAAGAAAGTAGGGTCGTATGAATTGACCAACTATTTTGATAGGCTTTGTACTCCAAAAACTAGTAAGTGTATCACTACAAAAAGCTGTTCGTGCTGATTATTAACAAAAGGCTTGTATGTGGAAGAGAGACATTTAGAGTTGGAGCCACTTGGCTGAGTGATAGAGTAGGAGTAGGAGTTTAATAGCAGTCTCAACAATTAGTATTTGGGCCAAAATGGATATCAGGAATACAGTCAATGAGTTGGTGCTACATAATCTTACTACGTCTGAGAAATCAATACTCTCGTAATACCTAATGTACAAACAAAACACACATATCTACCTCGATGTTAAAGTATCTGCAAAGAATTAAGTAAATACGAGTATAAAAAGAAAGTGTATTAGAAAAATGTACGAGCAAAAAGTGTAGTGTGGGCATGTGTCACTCCAGATAATACTGGGAAATATTTTGCACTCAGTTTCACACCAGATCCCCAAGGAAGACAAGGGCAGGGTTAACCTGAGGTGAACTCCCAGCCACCGAATGTAGATTCACATGACCAGCATTGCTCCACCTGGGGTGCAATTGTGGCATAGAGCAATAGGAGAGAGAAAGATATATAAATGCTGACTCCAATGGTAAGAAAAAAGCCTCTCAAACATCGGTTGCAAGATTCACTTTTTGGATGAGAATTGATGGGGGCCACACACACACACACACACACACACACACACACACACATACACAGGCACACACACACATACACACAGAGAAACACACGTGCTGACTGATAGTAATTGCTATGGGGTTCACCCCTTTTTCATACAAGTGGACTCGACCAGTGTGTATTTGTACTGCTGCCGGTGAATACCCGAGAGGTAGAGTAATAGAGAGAGTAATAGTGTGAGGTAACCGCTTTGTAGGAGTCACAGTTGCGAGCACGTAGACTCAGAAGGAAGTCATACTTCGATACTGAATTTCCCAGACTGTATATATATTATTATTGCTACTAACCGCATTTCTGGATCTACTAACCGTATTACCAATTGTATTATTACATCAACACATTTATTTGCTATATTTCATTAGATTTATGATAGAAAACAAAAGACAGATTAATTTAGCGAAGGTTGTTTTATTATGATGTGTGCAAAATTTCTCAGAGATCACCCTTTTTTGTATACTACAAACAATACAATTGAACATCACTCTTCTTATTTCTGTATTACAAATTTAAATAAATGTCCCACATTAATTATTGGAATGAAGCTTTAGATAGAATTTCACTATTTTCATTTTACTTCTTAAAAGACATGACAAATATTTTTGGAGGCGGTGGTCAGTGGAGCGGGGCTTAAGAAGTAAGTTCACTACAATAAGCTTTAGAATTCTTGGACGGGTCCAGGAAAGTCTGCAGCATCAGCAGCAATGCCCAAAGCATTTCGAGAAAAGTGATTGGCTTGTAATTTGTGAGTCATGAATGGCGTAAGATATCATGAATTGCTGAAACCTGATGAAGCTGTTACTGCGGAGCTTTATAATCATCTCCTTTGATGTTTGAATGTTACAACTGAAGAAAAGGCTATTGATATAAGCGAAGCTAGAAAGGTATACACTGCCTGACAACGCTCATCAACAGGCGGCCCCTGTATAGGGCTTACGGACACATCACATTGAAACACCACTTTCCGTACGATCATCGAAATTCAGCAACGTCAGTACCTAGATAGATGACTGCTTGCGAATACAAGAGTAGCTGTAAGCTCGGATGTGCGGTTGGTTTAATGGATAATAACTCGGAATTTTTAATCGGTAAACTTATCGTAATTTTGGACTCAATCCAAGGCGGATATTTCGTATCAAGTAATACTTAGCAGTCTTATCGTTGCATGAGTTTGATATAACTAACAAGAAGAAGGCTTAACTATGGGATCACCATTTTCTCTAGTAATGACAAAAATGCTTTGAAGAAATGGTTATATAAGTATCAGTAAACACTAAATTCAACCACGTGGCTTAGATACGTACATGACACCTTCATACATTGAACCCGCCAGGAAGATGCGCAAATAGTGGTGGATCATTGGGACTCGGTAAAACGTCCCATACAATTAAAAATAGAAATTAAACAGAGTATGATTTCAAGACATTTACAGGAAATACCTGGACTTCAATTTTTATTATACATACAATATTAAGAAAGGAAACGCCCGCTACATTGGATATAGCTCATAAATGGTGACACATACCAACAGAACAGGAATAGCATTAGAAAGACACTTAACAATTGCCCTGCAAACTTCCACGAGCAGGGACAAAATATTGAAGTTGAAGATGGCAATTAAAAATATGCTACAGTCTGTTTATCATACTTAAGGGATACATCTGAAAATATACAAACAAGTAGCTCATATAACGTGTGGACTGTCTTCACCAGCAATTAAACCAGGTGTCTTCAATCTCATGCAGATGTGACAGAAGCGAACCATAATCTAAAAGCATATGTAGAGAAATTTTGAAAGGCTGTTGTCTAAGAAAAGACATTGTCAACCTTCTCAGTAGAATTAGCATAGAGGTAAATATAATGTGGGAGCTTCTGATTAAGAAAGGACATTCTACTACTTGTATTTAGACATTAGTTCTGAGGCTTCAAAATTACACAAATTGATTTCCAAACAAAGCATTTTTGTGGATTAAAACATATATTGACAGTTGTGAGTTCAATCACTAGGCTAGTATTGCTTAAAGATCGAATACAATGGATGAGACAAATAAACGAACAAAAGGTAAATAAGAAATATGAATGTTAATGAAGAGGAAATATCGTTTGATATGAAAGTTAAATGAGAACAATATACTTTTGTGTATTGAATAAATCATTCGTTTCAAAATTCTGTTAAGTTTACAAAGTACGACACATGACATAGACTGGAAGTTTTAATGATCGAGACGCTGTGAGTTTAAAAACTATGACGAGAATACCGTCACGATTATGTTAGTCTGAATTCATAGAAAGTCAAAGAAAATATATGTACTAAATATTTTTAATTAAATAATATGTACTAATCATTTTTAATTAAGAAATTTTTATAAACATTTCTAATAAATTTCATATGATATTATTATCTATATCAATAATTCTCAAAATGTATGTGTGTATGTATGTGTGTGTGCATGTGTGTATGTGTGTGATCGGATGTTTATGCGTTTCCACAGATTTCATCCGATTTCGATGAAATTGTTTTTATTTCATAGATAATTCTTCAGTGCCGGTTTTCGGTCCAAACTGTTGGCGACAATGGCTCTCCACTACTTCCTGTCCATTATAACTATCAGCAACGTTTTTCTATTTACTATCTGTTCTTGGGTATATATCTTTCAGAAAAACTTTAACAAAAATAGTTTAAATTATTACAATAATATTATTTATTATTATACAGTTAAATTTATATAATTAATTAATTATATAAATTATAAATAATTATTATTAAAATTATAATTAATATAATTATAAATAATAATTAATTATAATTATAATTAATAATAATATAATAATTATATTATTAATCATTAAAATATAATTAACATATCTTGAAGAGAACCTTAAAATGTAATCTATATCTATAATTCCTAAAATATGTGTGTGCGTGTGTGTGTGTATGTGTGTGTGTGTGTGTGTGTGTGTGTGTGTGTGAACGGATTTTGTTTACGCGTTTCCACAGTTTCCATACGATTTTAATGAAGTTTTTTTGTTTGATAGATAATTCTTCAGTGCCGGTTTTGAGTTCAAATTGGCTGAGAAAAATTACAACCTTGAAGGTGAAAATCGAAAAAACTGATTTTTTACACTTGGCGCAAAAATCAAAGGCAAAATTTGATGTCTGTAAAAACAGCGTACAATCAATTTAGAGAGTTGAAATCTAACGCAAACGATGCGCAATAAAGAGACGGTTATGTAAAATTTGAAGGAGTGTTCAATGTGCGGCTGTACGAGGCAACAGGCATCCAAAATATTTTTTTGCGTCAAGCAAGATAACTTTTGTCAGGGACATACTATTTTCTTCATTTTTCCTGTGTAAAAACCGCTTAGTTTTAGCGAACCTAAAATAAGTTTTGCAGATGCAAGACATCAGTGAAGTACCCCGTTACCTCAACGTTTAGGCACCATTCTGCTTGCATACGAGTAAACCCACTCATTCTGCAACTTTATGTGTCCATTTAACAAGTTTTGTTTGTTCATGTTCTCGTTCTCTCAGTTTCATTCCCCTAAAACATAATATTACTTTTTCAAAAATAACCTTCCAATCCTAGCTCATGCTGTGTGGACGTGATTCACACCTCCACACGTTGCCCATCGGTTACTGCTGACCTTGATAATTAGCGCGTGCAGCAACGCGTGTACGTGTGGCCTTGCAACAAGCGCTGTGTCACGCGATGTGTCACGCGCTGACACGCACACTGATGCATGCACATATGCATGACCTGCGAAACGCGGCACCTGTTCGAGTTGTTCACTGGCTGGACCAAACCCCTTTACACGTCCAGTCAAATGTCGCCGTGTCATACTGATTGTCTACGCAGTCGTAAACTCATTGCTACGCTTAACTTCTACTTCTGTACGTCCAGCCCTGCTTACACATCCCTCTTCTCTTGGCCAAGCAGCCTCTCTCTCTAGTCAGGTTACCTTTTACGTTGCATAAAGCCTACTACTACAGTTTTAAGGAGTTGCTTTCATTGTCGTTTATAGCCGTTCCCAATTTAATTTTTTTTATTGCCCTGCCAGTTTTTGCATTTCACCATAGTAATAAACTTGCTTTTTTATTACTCGACATTTATTTTTCCAGCTTTTCCTAAAGTTATTCGAGCTTAGTTATTCCTGTAGCTTTTCATCGTTCTCTTTTGGTATTTTCTCACACATTCCATTTGACAATTCATACTTGCCTAAGACATGTGAATAAGGGATAACGAATTGTCTTTAGAACGTTCAGTTCGCCTGTCTCAAAATGTCTCTCGGAATGCTTCAATCAGAGCCACTGAGTCCGAAGATCAACGTAGGCATCGGCTTTCCAAAACAACATACCTGAAAGCTTCTGCGCACGAGGCTGAAAATGATGATCAAAGAACTCAACGGCTGAGGAGAAACGCCTCTTCGACTGCTGCTGCGCGCTAAGCTGAAACAAGATTGAGAACGCAAAAACGAACCTTTTCAGCCCCCCCCCCATTCAAATTGTTAACTCTTCATTTAGGGATGTGACTCAGTCGCACTCAATTGTTGTTACTAATATTGATTTTTGGGTTGGGCTGACTTTAAACTTAAACTGCTCCAACTGAACGGCAAAAAATCCCAGGAATGAAACCCGGTCGAAGACGGGTTATACTACTATTTATTATTATAAAAGATCTTTTTGACATGTATTTTTTATAATCACATTCCGGGCCATAACCAATAACCTCGGGCAAGCAAAGAACATGGTTTTGTTGCGTCCACTTAAACCAAAGCAGCTATTAACAAAACAAAACAAAACTTAAATGGGCAAAACTATTGACAGGATATGAACTGTGGTTGTTAGAACTATATTTTTAAGAAATTCCCGAGGAGATTGTGCATTCTATTGATTTGTTGTTGAGTTCTTTTCTTTATCAGACCCAAAACTCTAACCACAACAGGAACAATTTTCATTTTTAAGTGCTACATTTTTCTAGTTCCTTCTCTAGTTTTGTATCTGAGTTTTTCAAAAAACATTGCAGTGATGTTTTTGTCACTTTTTACGCTTGTGTCAGTCAGTGTGAAAACTTTTTCTTTTCTCTTTTGTATTATTATTAGTATTATTATTATTATTATTAATAATAATAATTGTCTTGCATTAAGTTTTCTCAGTTTTCTGGCACTTTACTCAGTATCTTCGCAGATCCTAACAATGCCAATATTATTATTATTAATCTTTTGGATATTATTTTTGTCATGTGCTAATTAGGGATATCTTAGAATCTTAGGGTTTTATTAAAAAATGTTTAACTTTGAGAAGTATCTAATACAAGTAAATTGACATCATTGTCTTTTTCATACCTTGTTTTTCAATACATTTTTGTATAGTGTATATAAGCCACATTTCATCCACAATTATATTACTCGTATTATACTGTTTATCTTTAAGCACTAGATTTATGAAAAGCACAGGAAGTTGAAGTTCTTTACTTGACAAGTCCGAATGAATTGTTGTGAGCATTACTTTAATAATCACCTTGCAAAAATGCTCTTCATTTGCACGCATATAAATACGCAGGCAGACATACACATGCAAACGCACGTCTGCACATTTAAAAATACCAAATAATGATATTCCAAACGTAAAGTGGAGAAAAATTTTCATGTTCATATTCCTCTAATAGAAGTTTATAGCTGAGTAAGAAAACCTCCTGAGGGACATTATACTGTATTAAATGCTCATCCATTGCACAAAAACGCACATGTTTAATTTATTTTAGTGTTCTGCGCGTAGTCTTAACGGTGTATTTCTTAAGAAATTATACGACATAGTCTTTCCTTTGCAATAAAATTTAAACCTACGATCATTTGTTGATAGTGTCAATAGAAAGTTCAGCCATATTAAATCTGACGGTTCGGTTTCAAATTTAGTTTAACTATCTCATTTATTACGACTTTTATTTCTTTATGCCTAATCTAGAAAACTCTTAACGGCCATAACCTCGCTCGCTTCAAATATTTACCAAGAAGAGAAACACGGAAGCTGATTGAAAATAAATAGAGACGATGAATAGAACGTTGTTGAGATTAGATTTTTAACATTTATCAGAGTAAAAAAAAGCATTTAGAGTTTCTTTTTTAGTCGTATTTAGAGTTCCTCATATTTTGGTGACTATGACAGTACATTGTAGAATGATTAATACCTATTATTCTCTAGATTTCTGCTCTTCCCAATTTTACGAAAACCATTCTATATAAATATCTCGTTGCATCGCCTTGTGTATTTTACTTAATCCCGACATGGCCTTACCCTTCCTGACTTCAATGAGATATTTTGTTAGCAGAGAGAAATAACTGTTACCTGCCAATCATTATATACGTGCCAGTGAGCGTAGGTTGTTGCATCTACATTGCCAGTTTGAGAGCTCTATTTTGACAGGATTAATGTCTATTTTCTCCCCAACGTTTCTGCACAGAAAACACAGAAATAATCTGGGTTTAGCTGCAAAATCCTCTAAATGCAGATATTATTAAGCTGTATAGCAAAGATTTTATAACTACGCAAATGTATTGGCCACAAAAAGAATATCGAATAAAATAGATGTCATATAAGAAGGTTAAAATAATACTCTCATCCGAAAGAAAAAGATGACATCTTTTTTATCATTTCAACTTGAAAAAATCTTTTTTGGGGACTGGATAAACATCCAATTTTTATTCACGGATATGCATATTAATTTATTTTTTGATAACACGTCTGTTATTCATCTGTTACTGACTATGATATGAAGTGATTAATTTTATCTCGGATATCAGTGAATTCCACTTTAGTGACATCGGGATACGTTTATTCTTAGATATTTTATAATTATCACATATATACAAAATATATTACTGAAGGGTTTTTCCTTAAAATAAGCAAAGAATTTGAAAGAACAATAAACATTGCAGAACAAACAAAAATCCATGACGTTCTACATTTCTGCTAGACTAACTCGTCACAGCCAGGGAGACCAAGGTTTGATTTGATTTGGTTTATTTATCGGCATATCAACTCCCATAAGGAGTTGATATGCCGATATGCCAAAATTTAATAGCACTGGGAGTTTTGGTATTTCTTCTTTTCTTTTTTTTTTTAAATCCATTGCTAGAGCTTTATACCATAAAAATGTATTTT
>CAHIKZ030004120.1:1990000-2100000 GCA_903632075.3 Acanthosepion pharaonis
ATATATATATATATATGGATAGATAGATATTGATACATTTAGATACAGATAATGCTCAGATGTTACCAATATAACCTATTTCATCGAAGAAGAGCAAAGATATTGGCTGTTATTGCATTTTATGCAGTAGACTGCTCGATGTATTTGTTGTCCAATGCTGTATACAATTATCCTATCACGGCAGAAATGTAGGTCCTTATCGTTGCGCGAAGA
This sequence comes from Acanthosepion pharaonis, assembly GCA_903632075.3. Classification (NCBI taxonomy): domain Eukaryota; kingdom Metazoa; phylum Mollusca; class Cephalopoda; order Sepiida; family Sepiidae; genus Acanthosepion; species Acanthosepion pharaonis. The sequence goes on from CAHIKZ030004120.1 coordinate 1,990,214, forward strand.
ACTTCAACTTACAATAGTAATCCCAAAATAAATATCTTTATAACGACAGCAATTATCACCACAGCTGCGACCAGAACCTCGACCAATATTTGACGAGAAAGAAAACATGAACGATTTTTACATAAATTGGGTAGAAATCAGTAACCAAATTTGGAGAGAAAGAACATCTTGGAGATTTTACGTGACGATATCAGTCACGAATCGATATACATTATTCTCAACTCTCTTATCCAATTCTATGAATTCTTTCATTCTGTTTTTTTTTCTTTTTCTTTTCCTTTCATTTCATCAGTTCCCCCTCAATATCATTGTCTTTTTGTACCATTGTTTATCAGTATGTTTTTATTTACATCTCAACCGTCTTTTCAGCCTCCTAATACTTCATTCTTAGGGAAGGCAACGGGAAGCTACACCGATATATTCCCCAGGGTTTATCATGATAGTTCACAGATAATAAAGAAAAGGAATTCTTCTTGTTTTTCATTCCATTTTCATTATTCAACTTAATGCTTTTATATATTTATCGCAGTTTCTCGTCTTTTGATTTGTACTAACCGCATTTTTTCTTCGGGTTAGTCATAGTTTAGTCTCTGGGTATCCCTGCAGAAAGCACTTCCCCATTGTACTAATAGGATACGTTCAGAAACAGCTCTTCACTCCTGCGACAAAAGCCTGTAAAACTGCGATATCTTCCCGAGCAACCGTAGAATAATATGAGGAGTTACAATATTTATACATTGACCGAGTGTCACATTATATTTGAATGGTTAGATTGGCAAATATACCAGCATTTAGTTTGAATGAGTTGTCCTATCTCTGAGCAATAAAACATAAATTGAGGAATGACCCTTAGAGATTCTAACTTCGGGTTAGCACTTACCGAAACTGTTCGTAAATGTTAGCACAAAGTCACAGCTCATCGTGACTGATGGTTTGAAGCTCACAGGCCTTGTTCAATGACTAATCACCATAGATGTTGCGGAACTCTCCCAGGAACAGTAACTAAGATCCCCTAAGCATAGCTGCAGTATGTCTGTAGGTGTTGAGGAAATAAAGATGTGCAGTGAAGGTGTCTACGACAGGGATTAGCTAGCCATCTAATCACACGATTATATTTATAAAACGATCAACCAGCCATTATCCCTTTGCATAGAAGTGATTGGGCGACGTAACGGTTATTGGCATGGAAAATCGACTCCTCGAACAGAGTTCAAAGTCCATATAATTGTTTATGTTTACTTATTACTAAAACTATTGAAAAAACAGATTCATTCATTCCCCTCCCTTGCTTCGGACATGCCAGTTGTCATCTTGATAAACATACAAATTTTCTTACTGGTACACCACGAGATTTGAGTGGGTGACTTAGCACTTGGGTGAACAATTCTTCTATAATTATCTTATCTGTATAGGTAATAATTGTAAGAATTTGTTATTAAATTTGTTTACCTTAACTGGAATCGATTGTATATCTGTTTATATCTATATATATGACATTGTGCGTAATATTCTACAATGTCCGCTTTTATCACCTCTCCGCCATGTTATTGTGTGTACCTCTACTCTATAATCACTATATCTTGCGCATTTCGCTTTTTAACTTTACTTCTTATTAAACTGCTTTTTCATTTCCGTTTTATCTTTCTGATGCACTTTCCATTAACTGTGTAAGCGATTCTGCCATTTTTCTTACTTGTTTACTTACTCGCTTGTAACTATCTTCTCAGAGGGCATTCGCAATTTCCACTCTCTGAACTCACCGAACAATCACAAATTCAGTGTCTTTCTTTTAAAATTATTCATTTCTCACGTAGATGCTTTTCCGTTTATAATTTTTCGGCATTCCTCTTTTTGTATAGCTTTTATTTTCGTGTCGCACAGTCGGTAGAGAACAAGGAAAAGAAGGCTGGAGGCCCGAATTTCTCTTCTCAGTGTCTGGTCATGCCAATCTCGTTAACACAACAGGGAGACCTCTTATTTCAAGCGTCGTAGTCAAATTCCAGTTGATTATGAACGGTTTGGTTTGAAATAGAAAATAAAAAAGAATCACGCTGGATTCCTTTTATCTAAACGTATATACTGGGAAATTAATTGACGGTCCTGCATAAAGCCCCGTTCGGCAGTAGAAGATAAGAAATACTGTCCTCATTTCAAACTATTTATTAAATAAAAGTTAATAAGAAATAATTAATAAAAACATAATAATTTATCTTTTATTATGAAGTCATAGAAACTGCTCAAAGTCATAGTCAAAACAAAGATTCATGAAATTGAATAATAAAGACACAAGCAATCTGGGATAAAAACATCTAAAGAAAAGCACGAAGATCCGTATGCACAGAGCAATTGTACTGAGTCCCCTTCCCGTAGGTATATGAGTCTTGGGTCACCAATCCTTATCACCTAAAATTTTGGAGCAATTCCTACAATATGCACGTGGGGAACTTTATCACTAACGCTGAATTCATGGAACGGGTGGAAGTTCCTAACATTGAGAGTATGATATTAAAGATGCAGTTATGCTGGATAGGACATGTCTCCAGGATGAACGACTAATGCCTGCCCCAAACTGTGCTCTATGATGAACTTTCTATTTACCTCCATGACAATGGGACGTCCCAAAAATGGCTATTTGCAAAAAAAAAAAAAAACACTCAGCAATTGTCATATCGACCATCGTCAGTTGCAAACAAGGAGACGTGGTGTTACCACAGCAACAACCCCGGACAAAACCTTCCTTTGTGGATGTATCCGCTTGTACCACATTAGAGCCGTAGCGAAGGTGGCCCTCTTCCTAGATCTTCGTTCATGAAGTCAAGTCTAGAAAAAGAAGACAATTACTAAATTCGTAAAATAAATTGTTTTCTATTATGTGTTTATCTATGAAATTACATTAATATATTAATATTTTATTCGAAAAATATTGTTAGTAATATTAAAAATACTTTGCGCTAAATATATTTATATTCACAAGAGAATATCTTAATTCACTTTCCAACATCAATATTTTAACAAAGGGTCCCGACTTTACCACTACCAGGTTAGTAGCCCTTCTCAAAATTGTAAGCACACTGAAATTGTCTCACACGCCTCGGTTCTTGTTTGATTATCGGCAAACCAAGTTTGGATTAGAGAATCTCTGGTTTAACTCCCGTACTAATGTTGTTGTATTAGACAAGAAGCTGACTCTCGACACCATCTCCTTCGACACTTGAGTTATGTCACACGCTTGACATACCGAGAAAAAAGAAAGAGAGTGATAGTAAGAATTTATTAGCAATAGCCGAACAAAGGATCCAGGTATTGATTTTTATAGAATATCTCTTGACACTTTGAAAGTTGGAGCAACACAATCTTCTTACTTGAGTTTAACCTTGAGGCTTGCTAGTCTAAATGAGTTAAATAAGTCATAACGTATGGAAATGTATAACGCGCTAACTGCTGCCCGGGGAAAACGAGTTTTATTTTGAAAAGGATAATTTCTTTAATCTGTTTACTAAAAAAAAAAATCTTATTTTTCAATTTCTTTTAATTGCGATGGTTATTTCCTTTTCATTGTAATGATTATTACTTCATTTTCTTTCTTTTTCATTGTGATGGTTATTTCTTCATTCTCGTTTTTGACGGGGCAGATATACAGAATTTAGACTGGTATTTTCCTTTACAACTAAGTCTAAAAACTATACAAAAAGGAATAAAAAGAAAAAAAAAATCTTATATATATATATATATATATATATATATATATATATATATATATATATATATATATCTGTGTGCGTGTGTGTGTTGATGTACCTTTTGTTCTTGCTCTATTTCCATTCAGCCTTCGGCCATTTTGCCTCGTTGTTCCTTTTCCCTGGTTGTTAATATTCAGTAAGCATTGAAAGTACCAGCCACTATCTTGTCATTAAAAGGAAAAACATAAGAAACAAAAAAATATCGATTTGGTCAAATAAATAAAGAATTCTTAGTAAAGAGAAGAGAAAGTGAAATGGATAGATGCCTTTCTCATTTCTTTACTATTTTCCTTGTCAGTTTATTTTCTTTCTCCTGTCTATTTCCTCTTCTTTACACCGTCACTTTGTTCTTCCTCGCTTTGTTACTCGCAGCACCTTTATTCAGAGAAAACTTCCAAGCCAATGAGCGAATGCAATCATTCAGGATTTCTTCCAAAAAGCATAGGGCGGATTTCTATTTTGACTCTTTACCGATTCACTTATCCTTTTATCTTCTCACTGACACATTGTTTACTAAAGAATTAATGAAGATTATTACTATTCGGTATATTATTGTAATATTAAACAAAGAACCAGTATCATGACACGGTGAATTGTGTGACACACACACACACACACACATATATATATATATATATATATATATATATATATAATTGTGAAGTATTTCTTTGTCTGTTGGTTAAACACTGCAAAACTATTTCATGTAAGCCCCGCAAATATGATATGTATACTTATTGGTCACAGGGAAATGATTTAAAGTATTTTTTTTCTTCAAGGGGTAAAGACAGATGAAGATTTGCCCCTTTTTTGCTATTCGGAATTATCTTTTATAGTAACAATTATTTTGCAACCGTTCGGTGTAAGGCTATAATGTATCTATTATTATTATTATTATTATTATTATTATTATTATTAATAATAATAATAATAATATCGAAGCAAGAAGAATATATGTGTGCTTTAAAAATCAGAAATCAAATTAGCAGAACAATTCGCCAACAAAATATATTTGACTCTTTTCATAGCAATTTTTCATTTAAAATTACCAGGACAAAATTAAGCTATTTCCTTTTTTGCTTTGTTTTTTTTTTTAAAGGTTTCTCTGTGTTCTTTCCACCTTTACTGTAAACAAAAATATCTTGAATACCCATGACTGGTGTCGCTGGTATGATTGACGGACATCAATAACAACAATAGAAAATGTTCAATTGACAACAAAGGTTGTAAAATAGACATTTTGTTAGACATTTGATTTCTTTCACTTTGGTATAGCTAGTTATGTGGGAGTATTTTTCCGGTGTAAGGAAATAATTTGCTGTCATTATAACCAGATAGGATCCAAGAGTACTTCAACGAGCCATGATATGAAGTAAATGACAGCAAAGAAAATTGATCTTTATGTCTATTTCATTGTTTCTGTCAATCCTCATTCTGTATTTCCTTACTTTCTTCACTTTTCGAAATCATTTGGTGAACTTTTTTTAGGCAGAAAGCGGTAAGAGTTTATCTCTTGTCAGAAGACTGTGCAGCATTAATTTCATGCACCTTACTACCTTCGACATTTTGATGTTTCTTTATTTGTTTTTGGTCTCTTTCTCTTTATCCAAACATTCTTTCTTTTATTCTGCCCTTTTACTCAAACATCTTTCTTTCTGTTTTAACATCGTTTCTTTTTTCTTAATCTCTTGTTTCTTTATTTCTCTCTTTCTTAACATCTTTTCTTGCTTTCATCCTACTCCTTTATTCAGAAATCTTTCTTTCTTTCTTTCTTTCTTTCTTTCTTTCTTTCTTTCTTTCTTTCTTTCTTTCTAGGTCACACATTTCTTGCTTTCTTCTTTTAATATATACCTTGTCATATTTTTCTTTCATTTCTTCTTCTGCTCTCAAATTGGTTGTCCCTGTGTTCTTTATTCGCCTCAGCTATGTCTTTATATTCTAGGGATTCAGCAAGATAAGTGTTTTCACTTTTGTCTTTATTCGAACGCCATTTTATCTTCACTTAACCTACAGACAATTCCACTTCGCTCGGATACGCCATAAGCTGTTTGTTGTTCTGGTTATCGGCCTTGGAAGCTCCGTCAGACACGGACAGCAACGGAATTAACATGAATTTCATATGTATGGAAGCTGTCAGCTTATTGTGTGTAGATGGGATTGTGGGACAGTGGGTACAGAGGATCGATGAGGCCGGTGAAGACATAAAACAAAAGAAAAACTGCTACTCTATGTGTCATTTGAAAGATAAAGAGGAAGAAAAAGTGTGTAGAAATTGAAGCAAAAAGAGAAAGATGAGAATATAGGGGAAGACATTAGGGAAAGTCAGGGAAAATCGACGAAAGGCAAATTGTACTGGAGAGACAAGAAAGTAGGAGGTCTTGAGCAAGGGACAAGAAAGAAAGAAAACTGAGAAGAATTAAAACGAGAAGAATTTAGTTTCCATTATTTTAAATACGTTTAATGTATTGATATTCTTTGGAAAAACAATATCCCTAATTCAAATGATTACACACTTAAAAAAATTAATACTAATACTTTAGAATCTCAGAAACCTGCGCCATACTGTCCGATTACAAATGGATCCTTCACCTCGTGTTCTGTTAATTTTGGCAGCAGTCTGGGAAGCATTATGACCTATCTTGAACTCATGGAAAAAATAAACTCATCTCTTCTTTTTTCATATTCAATATGAGGAGTTACATAATGTTTTCAGTTAAATTCTGAAATTGATTCATCTAAAGTTAACAAAGAGGACACTTTAATCATTAGGAATGACTAATATATTTTTATGAAAACTGTTATAATAATATATTAGAACGCAAAATGTTTATTCTAAAATCGGACATTATTTCCCAAACAACCTAACAGATATATCTTTCACGTGATTCTCTCCATATTGGAGGTAGGATTAACTTCTTTTCAAAATTATACTGATTCTTTAATTTAATGTAAAACAAAGAAAACCAAATTTAGCATTTCCTTCGAATATTTTATTAGATTTTAACAGGATAGCTGTCAGTTTAAACTTTCAGATCTCTCGTAACGATGAGTCTTTTTTTAACTAATATTTAATTTCATTATTATTGGGATATTGCATTTGTTGAAAGAATTTATTACCATTTTACACAAATGAATGATTTAACTGCAGAATATTTAACGTGGCATTAAAGAACTGTAATTTCTTGACTGCTTCACCACTATATTTAACAAACCCTTTTCGTTTACATTTTTCAGCTAATAACTGATCTTATTCCAAGAGCTACACACTTAGCTTTCCTAACGAAAAGGTGAAACGTTACGGTTGCTTTTGCATTAAAAATAAGATAAATCTTAAAGATACCCTTTTTTTCTTCCTGTGGTCCATATTTAGCCAGAGCCAACTATTTACATCGTTCGAAATGTCCTTATCTTTATTGTCTTTATATTCACGGCATTCCGACTTTCTTCAGAGGATATATATTGGAATTTCGAAACGAACACTTTATTTAATTCACTCGGTAGGTTATTCTAGTTCCATTCCTTTTCTGGATATCTCAGTTTCACTATATTTCCCTTTTAATAACTCAACTCTACAAGATTTTGTTCACCTCTGCTGTGGCCAGGTATTGAACTCACAACTCTTTGGGTCGAGCACTGGATTACGTCCACGCTTGGCAATTTTATAAAGTGAATATATAGTGAATATAATAGTAAAGATGATGACAACAGTCCGAACAATGTAAACAGTGTAAATCGTTACAATACCACATCTCAGAAATATAAAGAACCGTATTTAGCTATGAGGAGAAAAAGGATCGAATCATTCAAAAGTACAGAAACTAAATAAAATTAAAATGAATAAATGTTCTCGAAGATAAAGATGATCGCCTTTATGATCGGCACGGCTGCTATAGTTGAGAACTGCTTTACAAAAAGAATTAGAAATCTGGAGAAGAAATTCCTCAAACGTAAGCGAAAATAGCGTTAATTAGAACATCGAGGAGAGTGAAGTATTAAAAGTGCTTTCTGTCAGTTTATCTCCAATGAAATCTACTAAAACTAAACGCTAATAGTGTGAAACTTGAACTATATAAAATATAATATCTTTATTTCTTTATTATAATTGCTAAATATACGCATAGAACTCGGTAGGATTAATAACAAAGAACTAGATTTTAAAAATCCATTATTTTAAATAAACAAATCATAAAGTTATCATATTTTCATTTGTCAAAAATTGCTAATCAAAATTGTGGACAAACGGTCTGAACGAAAAATACTGGACACATTCATCTGTATAGTCTTATATCATTACTAACCACGGCTTATGTCATTGCATTGTATTAGTGTTTTCCCTCTTCAATGCTGTCGGCTTACGATCATATTACTTGGAATCACCTGTTCTCGTACGATCACCGAAGTTAAGCAACGTCAAGCCTGGTCAATACCTACGTCGGTAACCGCTTGGTAATACCAAATGCTGTAATTTTGCATGTGTGGCCTGATGTAAACCGGAATTTGAAAAGGGGGAGCCATGTTCCTATTCCAGTTAGGTTTGTTATGATCACTTATGCCCAAATACTCTTGAATCCGCCTCGTTAATTACCCATAGCTGGAGGGAGAAGAGTAAAACTTATATCAATAACAATCATTATTAACGTAAAATATTTTCTGGCATTAGCATTAAATAACCAGCAAATGGTTGATGAGTCATAAAAAAAGTCATGCAATCTCCAATGCTATCTTATACATAATAATATTCTCATTGTGTTCTGAACCTTAGTGATCGTCTCAGAAAGACGTTTCTTTGTAAAAGACATGCTCACTGTTACTGGCTGCTATTGTACTCATTTCATCGGCTTTGCATGTTATTATATCGATCAATTTGCTGTTTCCTGACTCCATCCTCACAGGGGAATTCTTTCCCCTCAAAAAATGATAGAATGTGTGTTTTATTTTTCGCTGTAGTTGAAGCTTAAGATATTTTGACACATCTGAAGCGAGATTTTATTGATTTCTCTATCTTGTGGGTGTGTGGGGAGGAGATCCCCTTGTAACAGATTTTTGTATCTGGTGAAAGGTTAACCTTGTAAAATGAGAGACCCTATTTTTGCTTGGGTCTCTTTAATTTTTTATTGCCTGCGCGCGAATGCAAAAGAGGGTGCAAACGCATTACAAGCCGAAAGAGCACTCGTTGGTCCTTCGTGTAAAGATTGATTAAAAGTGTTAGGGAGAAAAGAGTCCAGAGCAATAGGGGACAGATTAAAAGTTCAATAAATTTGTGAAGATGCCATGTTTAATTACTTATTTAAAAGAAGGGGAAAAAAGAAGAAATAAACGAGAAACATCAAATTGAAAAGGAAATATGCAGAAATATATAAGAAAAGGAAACGTAAAAAGAAATTTAGGAACGAAGTTATAGTGACTTCAATGATTAAAATGAAGAGAAAAAGTGAATAAAAAAGTTTACATGATGGAGCATAGCATTTGAATTTTAATGAAAAATGTAGGAGTAGGATTTCTGAAAATGTAGAAAAATATAATACGTAAAGCTAGCCGAAATTTCGATCTGCGCATGACATAGTGTTTATAGATGTAGAAATTGAAATTTCAACTGTTGCACAAATATCCTTGGAAAGGCATGAATCCATCTCTTCTCAGAGCCAGCTAGATTAATAGCAGAAAGGATTGGGCTCCTTAAACTTAGATAGCAACCAATATAAAATAAGGAAAACTATGAATTCAAAACACTCTTGATTCTGAAGTACATATGCTCCCCCTATGATCCTAATCAGTTACAATACTATCGACCGGAAATTTGAAAGCTCTTTAACAGATTGATCATTTTATTTTATCAAATATCCTACTGTTTCCAGTGTCTTGCCAGAAATATCACACATCTTACGGAATCATTATACCAGAAAATAAAAAAAAAGTAATTTTCTATAATTTTTTTCTTTCATTGTGGAATCTACTTCACGCCTTTGTATAAGTATAAAAGAATTTTAAAAAATAGAAAGAACATGATGTGCAGAATAGACTATATAAAAATCGTATATATAGGATTCATATCTGTGCATGTATTTGTACACTGACTATGGATTAGCGGTTTATGATGAAACGTTAGATTTTATGAAAAGAAGATTCATAATGTTTGACAAATTGAAATATTTTATCACACTGGTGGACATTTTGAACTGTGTAAACTAAGGCTGCAATTTTTTCCCCCATTTTTGGGAAACGCTGAAGATTAAAAAATTCTCATTTTAAAAGCCATTACTTGCTGACAAATATGAGAAAAGAATCATTTTTCAGTGTGGCCCCAGGCTTGAGACAGATGGAGTAATCATGGGACAGATACCGATGGCTGACAATGGCAGACAACAAATACAATAAAATAAGAAAGCACATTGGAACACAAGCGGTTAGATACTGAGGTCGTTTATGTGAGCGGGGGGTGGGGTGGATAAAAAAAGAAGACGTTATTGCTACAGATGAACCGAATAGTGAAATCAAAATATATAAATAGAAATAGAAAAGACCTACAAGAAGTGACAAGAAATCGTAACACGAGAAGGAAAATGAAAAGAAGCAAAAATAGGAATGAGACTGATAAAAGGAAAACCCAGTGCAGTGAAGAAAATAGAAAAAAAAAGCAACAAAAAAGAAAACACGAGGAGAGCAAAACTGAGCAAACAGTAAATAGGTGAAATCACAAGTCAAAAAGCATAAATTCAATAGGAAATCAAATATAACAAACCATATGAAAAGGAGAATAATGGATGATATGATATACATGAATTTCTGTATCTTCCATTCTGCAGTTAGATAATCTCTTTCAGTAAGGAACAAAAATGAAGAAGAGTGAGAAGATTCTAACCAATATAGAATGTGAAGGCTATAGCAAATATGGAAAAAGAACTCACATATTTATTCAAATTGGAATAAAGAATTTTAACGTAAAAATGAAACAAAATATAGTACAAGAAGTAAAGTAAAAAATAAGATATAAATTACAAACAAAAACTGAAACCATATGTAAGCCAAAAGAGAAATAAATTACTAAAAAGTTGATGATGGTGATAGTCTCATATCTCATGGCACTAGAAACTTCACCAGTTGTTAAAATTTGTTTGCGTGTCTTTGAACCAATATTGGCTAGAAAAATGAAAGGTTCCTGAAAGTTTTGTTAACATTTATTGCAAATTTACAAATGAATAAAAAAAAATAAGCGAAATAAAAAACAGCTCAATCGTAATCGTGCATATCTGTTAGGAAGACAGTCAGGAATAGAAGTGAATCCATTTCTTGTTCACACTCAAACATTTGATGTTCTACTAATTTACAATTATTCTCGTAAAAAGCAATCATTACGCCAGTGATCTACGAATAACGAATAGCTGTAAAAGAGAAAAAATCGGCAATCACCCGAAATCTACCCTGAAAGCAAACTGATATTCAGAAAAATATATATTATTTGCGAAATCAAACATTAATTACTCTTTCAATATTTCCATATATAAACTATATATATATATATATATATATATATATATATATATATATATATATATATATATACAGTATAACTCAGATCGTTAACGCCTAACAAAACACATGGTTACGTAAATTACAGGCGTTTAACTCAATAGATGGCGAGCAAAAAAGTGCTCAATGTTAAAACATAGAGTAATTATATATATAAAGTGTCACTTAAAAGTAACTCCATATTTTATGTAAGAGTGGTCATTCCAGGAGTCCTGACTTTAACACCCTGTGACTTTTTTCTTTTGGGGTTGGTTAAAGGAGCAAGTCTACTATACCAAATTAAGACTTTGAAAGAACTTGACGGCTAAATTATTTTTTCCATACCACTAGAGTTCCTGGTTAAATCAGTTAACGCGATTCCTAAGCGGCGCGAGAAGCTGGTAGCGACATCTGGTGGCTATATTGAATTTTAAATAAAATCTCAAGCTAAACGCTTTCCTCATATATATTTCTTGTTAAAATTATAGTTAATAAATAAATTATTAGTATTTTAAAAGTGGGAGTTTATTTTCAATCACCCTATATACACCCCTGGTCAAAACCTTAAGATCAGATACAAAAGGGTTAAAAAATATAAAATACTGTTACTTTAATCAAAATATATTTACATATAATTAGAAAATGTAGTTTGTCAATAAATAAGTGAACTTATTAAGCTTTTAATTGATTAATTTAAACAAACATTGAAAAAAGGATTTTTTGGTTGATCATAAAGATAAGAGCATCTGTGAAAAAAATTACTGACGAGTATATTTTTGTAAAAAGTGTTCAACATTAAATATTAAAACATAGAGCAACTATATATAAATATATATATATATATATATATATATATATATATATATATATATATATGTGTGTGTGTGTGTCTGTGTGTATCAGGCTCTCACTATGTGCATATATTCGATATATATGTAATTATATATGTAATATTTGTATATTTTTGTGTGTATATGTACAGAAAGAGAGAGTGATAGAGAAAAAGAATGACTGATTGAGAAAGAGAGTGAGTGTTAGTCCATTCTCTCTGTATATCTGTAAATATGGGGAATGAATTACGTATTTTCACACTGACGATTATACAAATTTGCCCCACACCTCCTATCGCATACAAGTCATTATAAAAAATGCATAACTTTATATCCCTAAAATAAAGAAAATAAATGTACTCAATTAAGCATAATTAAATTCTCGTGAGATTAATAGTTTTTTATGATAAGCATGGGGAAAGAATTATTTGATGACATAATAGACAAAATTATTATACCATTTCTTGTCAGACTAAATTCTACATATTAGGAACTATTTTTTACTTGGTTTCACAGGAGTACTTTTGAGAAACGGTAATATACTTTCTGTAGTAAATTTTTATAAACTGAATTTTATTCCTCTCCCATCCTCAAGTTGTTCTTATATATATTATATTTTTGAGAATTATTTCACCAATTTCTTGAAGTTTCCATTTCCTCAATTTTTTGTTTTGTCATTTTATTTATTTTTGAGGAAATGACCTTTGAAAGGTTGTAAGTAAGGCAACCATATGTCTTTGGTACATAGATGATGCCAATTTGCTGTGGCTTCCACCAGGAAAATATGCTAATATTACATGTGAACGCAATAAAATCTTCTATAGATTTCACAAAGAAATCAGATCAACTAGCCTTCCTGAATATAGGAATAACGTCAACACAATATATCTTTATGATATTCGTAAGCAAATATTCACTGAACCTCATTTTCGACCATCTGTACAATATCAAGAAAAGAAGCCTACAAGGTCGAGCCAAACTCATGAGTGGCGACCCAGACACATACCAACGGGAAATAAACAGTTACTCCGCAGAAATAACATCATATTCTATAGGAAAAGACCTACACCCGGATGAAAATATTCCCAAGGACTGTGTATTCCTTCTAATGTAGTTGTGGCCAGAAATACAAAGAAGAGTTTAGCTGCGATCTAAAATCAACGGGTGACGGATATCGAAAAGGTGTTGTCCGTGTAGAGACATTGACATTAGATATTGCTAATCATATATGAATCGAAAAGAGTAGACATTAACTCCTGTAAAAGAAAGGTAAATAAGAAAGAGAATAAGACCGAAAGAATCAGCGCATACATTAGTCCCTGAAAAACTTCTCAGTAGCCTTAGAATCATCATCTGGGAGCCACAGAAAGAAAGTTCGTGATTAAAAAATAATATTAAAAACTTTAAAATTTAAATTTTCATCATCCTCTCTCATTCATGTGTATTTTTATTCACATCAACGTAATGAAGTTTGATGAAGTCGTAAAGAACGAAACGTGTCGCACGAAAGTATTGTTTCACTTTGTGTTAAAATCTACAAAAAAAATTCCACCAGGTGAGTCAAGACACTCATACAATCCCAGCACAGAGAAATGATATTAAGCAGCTGGCCCAATGTCTACTTTCTTTTAATTGTACAACCTTTATCCACACAGACATGGTCGGAAGTTATTTTGGGCAGTTTGATAAGCAAGCATGATAAAATTTACACAATCTGTTTTATTGACATATCGATCATATTTTATTGATTTGTAAACATCTATCTGCTCATATCTGCTTTATTCTCTACGAATACATAGGAGGCATTTAACGTTGTAATTATTTCTCTACGTATTTTAGAACTTTGCTCGGCGAGTGAGAATACAGTATGCTTCAGTTGCATTTAAAAGACTCCTGGTTTTGATACAGTGGATACATGTTTTAAGAGTCTTTCGGATTCTCCCTTGCTACATAGTTTAACATCATACATATGACTGTATTCGTAGTATAGGTTATCTGTACAGAAAGCGACCGTTTAAAGTCCGGTTTAAAGTGGGATTTATTAGCCGTACCAAAATTGCTCCCCTCATTCAACTTCACCTTTTGAGGACGCCTCAGCAAATTTAGAAAACATATTAAAATATATAAACATATTAAAACAAATCTAAATAAGAATTAGTTCAAAACTTTAATGAGTTTTGCAAGAATATTAAAAGGTTACAAATTGATTGTGTATTGAAGACTGAAACAAAATATTTTTACAGAAAATAATCAGTGTCAGCAATTTTAGGATCTGTAGAAGAAGCTTCGAGACTTTAATTTATAATTATCTATATATATAATACGCCACACACACAAGAACACGTATATATATATATATATATATATATATATATATATATATATATATATATATATATATATATATATATATATATATATATATTCTTTTGTGTGTAACAATTGATAGGCAGTGTACTAATATCGGTATCAAAGAGGTTCGTATATATCAGAAATATCCTCAAGAATGTTTTGTTCATTTCTCGAAATTCATTTTAAACTTTAAAAATTATAATTAAAAAAAGAGGTGGGCGGATACAATTCTTGTAATAATTAATTAGTCATGAGTTTTTTTATTCATACTACATCCTTCATTTATATTATTTTTGATAGCATTTGAAAGCTTATACAATTAAGTAATTAGATAATTTTCATGCAGTTTTTATGTTACGATTCGGAGCATATCTTGGGGAATTTGGTAATAATAGCTTGAGAAAAAAATAAAATAAAAAAGAATATTTGATGATACGTTTCTCTTAGTAGGGCGAGAAATAAGCAGACTGAAATTACAAATTGAATCTACGAACTGCCAAGGATTACTCATACCTTCCAAAGTTTACACAAGAAATATTGTGCTTTGGTAAACATAATATTGGTTGTAAATATGTAACATTTATGAGGACAATATACGGATATCTTTCCTTAGGTCTTTATAAATTGTTAACTAATAACGTTAACAACGAACTATTTTAAATTACAAAATTGTACTTGGATTAAACGAAAATTACTTACAATATAATACATATTACTTATAATACACTCCTTCATGCCGTCAATTTTGACGGCACGGGTTAACTTGTCATGGAAATAATATTATCTATTGGTTCAGTTTTTCTTGGTTTTCGATAAACAACGTAAAGAGTGAATGATAAAAATTTCTCAAACATATTTCAGGTAAAAAGATACTCAAATTCTACTTTTAAGATTTAATCATAAAACGATGTTCACTAAAAGAGAATTAATTTCTTGCATTAAAACTAACGTTCCCTACCAGCCAAGCTATTACAGATTATGAGGACGGTCTCCTTCCTGTTCTCTCGGATAAGATTTTTGAAGGAACATTGATAAATATTCCCGATTATTGACAGCTAACTGTTACTAAAGAATTAGGTTAGATTATCAAACAAACATGTAAAGTACTTTGCTTAAAACCCTTCTCGACTACAATGAATAACTTAATTACTGTTGAGATTCTGTAGACCAGAATATTTTAAATTTTTTTCCAAAGTGATTAGAATACGTTGTGGTTTCCAATGGCTGTCGATAAAAAAAAGTATATTATTAATTTTTATAGATTTATTACATCATATTCACTTTCAAATTGTATATGGAGATTTTGGCACCTGTTTACTTTTTTATATAAGCTTTTAATGTTTTCTGAACAGTGTGAATGTGATCATTATTAAAGATAAAAAGAAATGTTTGATTTCTAGAAATCGTACTAGTGATATCACGGATTATATAAGACAGATAGTTTAAACACACATTATCAATGCTTAAGGTCTAACTAGTATTACGTATCAGTAATTGAAAAGCTATATTTTCTCAAATGTGTTGGTCAGGTTTATAATTTAAATCGTCACAAGCGGTTCGTTGTAGGTCTTTTTCGTTAAGATCGAATATCGCAGATGGGGAACCGTTTTTACACATGTTAATTGAATGCATTGTAATATATATGTTCTTGTTTTAAATCACTGTTATTTTTGTCTCTGGTTGGCGGTGGCGATTAAACAATTATTAAGTTGTGGAATTGATATATATTAAATGTATGTTGCCTCGAATCTGACATTGCTTAATAAGTCGACTAAATCATTCGACTTACCTAAAGATTATCTTATAAATACAACAGACCAGCGTTAGCCAATAGCGTCGACTTAATATGTCTGATAAGTAAACACAATGTAAATATTTGCGTGTGCTGGCTAACCTTCTTTTATAAAATTTACATACACACATGCGTTATATCTATTACACATGGGTACTACGCACGTTCCATGCGTATTTAAGTGTACTCTTTCTTAATTTTCCTCTTCCGTTCTCACACATACTGACAGAAATGAAAATAAGCAAGACCGTCAAATGCGCCATTTTCTCTTCTTCACCACTTTGCCATTGCCTAACTTAAACATACTCGCCAGCACATGGGAGTATTAATGAGAGTGTGTTTTTATGTACGTTAGTGTTTCCATGTGTGTGTATATATTTTTAAAGTGCTTTTTTCAATCTGAATAGAAATGCGTGTCATTCTGTAACCGGTTCTCTGTATGTAAATAAAGATACGAATATGGATACATACAGTACCACGCAAAATTTCATCACACATTACAAAATTTTTTCGGTATTTCTAACATAGATTAATGAAACTTTTACTCTAATAATATATATGTTAAAGCCTTTAATTAAACAATTATTGAAGAAATAATAAATAAAAATGTCTCACGAAGAAAAACCAATATTTAATAACGCAAAAGTTACATTTATTAAATCATTTATTAATATTTCGTAGTGTAACCGTTATAGCTAATTACAGCATATAGCCGTTTAGAGTAGTCCCCTACGAATTTCTTGAATGTTTCTTGGCTAATAATTTTCTATTCTTTACAATAAAATTTCTTTAGTTCATGTAGGTTTTGCGGGTTCCTTCTTTGAATTCTCAGTTTCAGCTCTCTCCATAAATTTTCATTCGGACTGAGATCTTGAGATTGACTTGGCAATTTTAGAACGTCTTTTCTATTTGAACTTAACGCTTAAAGCTTTTGTAAGCTTTGCAGTATGTTTAGGATCGTTGTCTTGTTGAAAACAAAGTACATTTTCCTGTAATACTGCAGGTTTGATACAATGCTCGTTTGGAAAATCCAGTCTATCAAAAACGTGTTTTCGCCTAAGAAGTGCTTTTTCCTTGGAGTCCACGAAAAGATGTCATATCAACGAAGTGAACGATTCACTTTTACTCCACTTATTTGTAGTCCTCCCTAAAATTCTTTGAGCGTAACTAGTGGCTTGATGCCAACATTTCTCGCTAATAATCTTGCCGTACGTTCCGTTACCTTTCTAAGACGACCAGACATATTTGGGGGGGGGGGATGAATGGAATGACACGGCTTCCAGTGATGAACTATCGTACAAACTGAACTCAATGACACATTTAACTGATTAGATATCTTCCTATAACCAAGTCCATTTATATGAAGATCAAAAATATGTTTATGGAGGTCTTGATCAATTATTTTGCTTTTCTCCATTTTGTCAATATTTTAAAGAGGTTTGACAAAAAAAAAGAATGACGCAATACTTTTAATCTTTCCTAAAAGTAATCATAAAATTAATCTGGAACGTTCTAAAAAACAACCCCATCCTAATTTGGAACATTCTAGTAAAATTTGAACACTTTTATAAAAAAAGCTGTTTTAAATAAAAAAATGTGTTGTAAACTTTTGAGTTACAAAATATCGTTTTTTCTTCGTGAGATACTTTTTTGAAGTTTTAAAAAAATCTGATTGTTTGACTGAATATTATATGTTCTACGAGCATTAAAAGTTTAGTTAATGTAACTGTATTAGAAATACCTATAAAAAAATTTTTGTAATGTGTTGTAAATATTTGCGTGTCACTGTATATATTCTGTGTATTTAGGCAACAAATTTTCTTTAAGGCAAATACTATAAAAAACGACAGACATGTAGTGTCGATTAATTTTAATCATCAACTTTTCCAAATTACGAATATTTCTTTTAGGACAAGCATGAAATTCCGTCAGAAATTATCCTAAGTTCATTTCAGAAGAAAAGTATAAAAGATTTCAACTTTATTAAATCATAATCAGACTATAGAGACACTATTTAAGGATGCGAACTTTTAATTTATATACATTTTTTTATTCATGATGGTTGATATTGTATGAGTATTGAGTTAAAGATCATAGAACTATTTTTACTATTTGATTCTGTTTTTTAGTAATACCTGTTAGCAGGTGTCTGATGTTGCTGTGATAGTTCAGCTGCTTATTAATATCTTGTCTGATGGCACAATGATGTGATAGGTGGAAGGTATTTCTATATAAATATAAAAGAGAAATAGAAAGGAAAGAAAAGCAAGAGAAAGTAAAAAAAGAAGAGAATTGAAACTGGTTATCATATAGAAGTAGGCGGCAGAGTGTCCAAGTTTCAATAGCTAGGTATTTATTTTTTCGATCGCATCGACACTTTTGGTAAGTAACGTTAGCAAACTAATGTTTAAAACATAATTTTTAACCTTCAGATTTTCAGCCATTTCCTATACTTATTTTAATATACTTACGTTACGTGTCAGCGAGTGCATTGTTAGTTAAACGTAATTTAGTAAGTATTTTTAGTAACAGGTTTGTGCGTGCGCGTGTGTGTTTCAAGAGAGTGAGATTATCATTGAGGAAAGAAAACAGTGCGTGTATTTGCGCGTATGCGAATAGGTGTATTTTTGCATGCGCGTGTATGTTTCTCGTGTCAAGGTTAATCGTTGGCAATGAAAATGATCTGCCCCGTGTATGCGTAGATGTGTATCTGTGAGGGCGTGTGTATGTGTGTGTTCTCAGAGAGAGAGAGAGAGAGAGAGAGAGAGAGAGAGAGAGAGAGAGAGATTGACAAGGAAAGCGATCAAGTATGTGTGTATGCCTCTGTGCATGTTTATGTGTGTGTGTATGTGCAGGGTCGAACGTTTACAAATCCGTTAGTGTAACACTGTGCAAATGTTTGTGGAGAGAAACAGCTTTTCTGTCTTACGTTTCTCTCCTTCCCCAACAGCAGCCATTAATCTGCCGTGTTTTATAACAAATAAAAGTAAATTAAATTGACAGGATCAGGAAACAGCTTTGCCCTTTCCATTCTTTCTTATCAATTTATATCTATTGGCATTTATTTTTACCTCTCTTTCTCTTTTCATTCGCTTCAACGCGCACACACTTTTTTGAATTTTATTTAAATATACATACATACATACATACATGCCTACATACATACATACATACATACATACATACATACATACGAAGTACTTATCAAATGATCGAGGAACTTAAGATGTGAAATGGCTTCCTCACTAAAAAAAAACGACTAAAATTCAGATTCTTTATTTACTCGTTGAAGGAATTCCGATATGTATAAAGTGTCCTGAGTGACATGGGAATTTGTGGACACTGATAATTAAAATGATTCACGGAGTAACCAAAAGCTTTTCGGTAGCAATATATATACATACATGCATACATATATATATATATATATATATATATATATATATATATATATATATATATATATATATATATATATATATATGAAGGTACATATACAAATACCTACGTTTAGGTGTGCGACTTAGGTTTTGCTGGTTTTTCCAGCTCATCAGTTACAAAATAAAAATAAACAGAAGAAACATGGGAGAGGCACTGCTTCATAGTCTAAAAAATAAAACAGTGCAAAAGTTGTATGTATCGTAGGCCACGACGATTGCGTCTAGCATGAAACAGACTGTCGCCTCTAAGTGTTGACTTCTATGTTCACTTTTATATTTACACACGCTCTATCTCTGATATTGAGCACTTTATCCCATAAATATAACACATCTTAAGACTATATTTCTTCATATATATATATATATATATATATATATATATATATATATATATATATATATATATATATATATATATATGCATATATCGAGAATAAATCAAGCTTTTATCATTAAAAATTCAAAAATAATGTCCTATAAACATATACAAAAAAGTGTGAAATTCAGTTAATGTTAATTATATGTTGTATTTACTGCTAATCATCCGGGAAGGGTCAAGACGAAAACGAAGAATAAATAGCTAAAGAAGAAGGAGCATAGAGAGATTGAAGTTATGTTTCAGCTTATAAAAAGTGTTCACTATTAGATCAGCTAAATGACATTAGATAGATGATATAGATACAGTAAAATGTGTGAAAAAACAAAAGCAGTGAAAGACGACTGGATTGAAAGAGAAATTATGGAAAACAGAGACGATAAAACAACATAATGATTATTTAAATTAAGTCAAAATTGCAGAGTAAATATAAAAGAAGGAAACTAATTTTAATAAAGTAGTGGATGACCGCAAATAGAAAAAAAAATCTCAAAAGAGGACTTCATTATATTTTCTTCTCTATATCACAATTCTTAACATTTTCATGATCTTTAAGTCCTTCTTTTATTATTATGTAATGCTTTTTTAGGCATTCTTTCAACATCATTATATTAAAAATTTATTTCCTTTCGTTTTCATTTTCATAGCTATTTTAATTAATATGTTCTAGTTTTAATACTTATCGTTGCCAATGTCATTTCGCTCGACAGTTTCTTCATTCTTAACTATTGTATTATTTTAATGATATTGTAGCGAACAACATTAGGCTAATTTTAATTCGATTATAAATTATGTACATATGAAAGCTCAGAATGTAAAAGAATGTGAATTTCTCTTATGAAGCAATCATAAAGTAGAGAATATTGTCATCTACACAATAGATATTTGATCAGATTTTTCTGAAACCGACCTATTCTAATAAGTAGTTGGAATTAAGCATTTCATTTATCTGTGTTTTATTTCAAGATTACACTGTATGTGTTTAAAACGATTTATTCACTTTCGAAAATTATTATTTGTAGTGTTCCTACGCTACACGTAAAATGAATATGTAATTCAACGCTGTAAGTCAGAGTTTTCGGGCATTTTTACCTGTTGCTAATACATGGTGATTTATCTTCGTCTTGCTTATGACAAAAGGAGAGCAGCAGTCGAGATAATGACTTTACTACTGTGCTGCAAGTTTTTCACGCAAATAAACACCACCACCTCATACAATTCATTTGTTTGTTTGTTTAGCGGTATATCAACATCCATATGGGTCATTCAATGCCGAAATTTAATTTTATTGGGAGCATTAGTAATTTTATTTACAAAATATACTGCTGGTAATTGTTTTTGTTTTTTGTTTTTCTCCTAAAATGTATTGTTTGTATTTTTACTATGAAAATCTATTTTTAGATTTTCGTAGTGTTTCGACCTCAATTTGGGGGTCAAATATTTTCCCATAGCTGGGACCCTAACAGGTCCACCCATGGTTAGGGTTGGCCTAGGAACAACAATTAGGAGGTGGTTCTACGCTCCGCAAAACCTCCCGATCAGAGGCGTTGCTGCCGCATGTAGTTTATTGTCATACGCAGGACGATCAAACACAATTTAGGTATATAACGAGAGTGGTTGTCTTTACACTAAAAAAAAACCCCAAAACAAGTTTATGACACTTTATTCTGCTACTTTTATACATATATTAACTGTTACTTTTATATTGCAGAACACAAAGAGCACTGATAATCTTTTAATTATGCTACATCAATTATATAACATAATCTAACAAAAGCGGTAGGAAACTGAATGGAGTCGGTTAGGTTGAACATTTGGCACATCGAACACCAAGAATTTAAAATTCAGAGTTAGAGTTAAGCGTCTTTGCATTGTTATTGTTTCTTTCTATGCGTAATTAAATCCGATGTTTATCATTTTATTACCCACTCTCCATATATATTTCATCAATAAAAACATTTAGTCCGAAGATGCTCTTTCAAAGGACAAATCACCTTACATACGATATTTTTTCCCTTTTGTCCTTTAATTAGCCACTATTGCTATATAAATAAAATACATTGTTACTCTTATCATGTCTTTCATTATTTCTGTCTGTATAGTTTCCTTGAAATTGTTCCACAGTCAGCTTTTAACATCTCTGCAAAACAGCTTGCCATTATTTTCTACCTCATCGCCTTTATCCTATTTCTCATTGTCACTTTTTGTAACCCTATAGTAAAGTGATGGTTAACGAGCAAATCTTGAAAGCTATTGCAGAAAAGATAGGTCATTATACTGCGCTCAAGTAATGTAGGCTTTTTTAAAGACGGTTTTCTCAACATTTTATATTTCATTCTCTTTGCTTTTTTTTCATCATTTTCATCAAGCCATTTTTTCTGTTTACTAAACAAATATCATTTTTTAATCTCTTTTAAAAATATATACTTTTCCCAGCAAATAATCACCGGGTGGAGATAGGCAAATCTTGCAAACCATTGTGAATCTATCTGTGTGCTAAAGTTGGCTTGAGTGCATCACTGCATCTACAATTACTGCTATCTGGAATAGTTATCACTAACAGAATTATTTTGAAACAACAAGTCATTTGCATTCCTTTCTCACCGCTCCTGCTAAATTATTATTATTTTTTCTTTGAGGAATTCATATCTTTTTGGACAGAGAGACGCCATGGTGAATGAGTGCAGCCGGCAGTGTGTAGCAGTGAAGGTGGCTTGTCATGAATGCCAAGCAAATGTTCGTTGAAGTTCTGTCAGAGTGGTCAAAGTGTTTCTGAGCAACGGGTGAGTAAACAGCTTTCGGAGTTTCTATATTGCACGCCAAAGCAAGCAGAATAAAGTAAACATACAAATGAAAGTCATGGAATGAAACGTTAACAATGGAAGACTTTTAAAAAAATAACCGATATTTTTTTATACACCATACATTTTCTCATCAAACAAAAATATTTTAGAAATTCAGTAACAAAAACAATATAAGTAGTAAAATCACGTGAAAGGTTGTTATAGATCTATCATCACCCGTTCTTTTTTTAGTATAAACATTTGTTTTAGTGCAGTAGTTTGAGTGATAGACTCACATAGCATCGTCAGTTCACTCACTATTCACTGAATGTTATTTTAGATGTATTTTTTTTTTAACTAAACCACAAATCATTATTTATTATAATTGTATAATCCTTGTTATAAAAGAATATGTAACAAGCTAATCTATTGTGCTTTTATGACTTAAATGAGTTTACTTCTCACCAGGTGCCCTAACATTGTGGTCTTGTGTTTAACTAATCTTAGAATAGGAAATACTTAAGTGACTGTTTCGCGATTTCAGGACATAGAGTTTACCTTTAGTTTTCAGTCTTGATTTTCAAGGTCTTGTCTTCCAGAGATTTTGAGGCTACACAATCGTTCTCAATTTCCACAAACAGCACATTTCTCTACATACATACCAGCTTTCATTTTAATGATATTTCAACCGTCTCTACTTTTAATGGAAAATGTTGTCATTTATGCCATTTTCAAGTTTAGTAAAGACAGGCTAGAAGTTTGGAAATATTATTTATAGAAATGTATAGACAGGAAAAGTACAGAAAGACAGGAATTAAAATTAGAGAAACAACACAAACATTAATTTCTCTTTATATATTCCTCTTATGTTTATACATTTCGGTAAACTGTGTTTCTACTTTTCTAATCTAGTTTGATAATCGTTCGTAAAATGTCATTTCCAAAACTTTTACACACACACACACACATATATATATATATATATATATATATATATATATATATATATATATATATATATATATGTATTGTTCATGTTTAAACAATAACGTTGTTTTTTTTTTTACGTTTCGGGTACGATACTGTAGATATGGTTTCGTCGAAGTTCGAACGAGAAACTCGCTTTTATTAATCGGCCATTCAAACCCTAGCCTAGCTGGCTGACTCCATAGCCGAACTCATAAAGGCACACTTTAACTCAAGAAACTCATTTCTTTGTTGGAAAAAAAGATTCAGGTTCAATTCCTGTCGGAGGCGCAATTTTTCTTTCGTGGGATTATTCAATCAAGGACACTGGGACGATTCATATTTACACCGTTCGTATTCCATTAGTAATAAGGAAGTTCTACTCATGAAGCTTCTTCCCAAGAACTGCTAAGTTGTAAAACAGACTCTCTAGGTGATCTTTTCTCAATCACTACAATCGTAATTTCTTCAAGTGTAGGGTTAACAGCTATCTCCCTTACATAACCTAATAAATTGCACTACATGCCTACACTTCTTACGCTCATATAACAACATAATCCAGTAAACCTCTACATTGATTGGCTGTTGGACCTTGTTATAGGGGGGAACATTAATAAAAAAGGTTTAACATAGAAATGAAATAAAATAAATGTATGCACGTTTTTTACTATACAATAAGCCGAGTATCTCACCAATAAATATACACACAGAACGTCTAAAATAAAGTCACATACCGAGAAAAGTGTATTATTGTCATAAACACTAAAATTGGTGAAATATGTTCGATTAATGATTGGAAATATGTGCATATTACATAAATAGCAGTCCTTATCCAAAATAAAAACTGAATCAAACACACACACACACACACACACACATATATATATATATATATATATATATATATATTTGCAATTGCAAGTTTGTTCCATCATATCTTAATCAATTAATTATAAAGGAAGCTGATTCGTCTCAACTAATGTCACGGCATTATAAATATTCCTAACACTTTATTCTTGATGCAATGAAAATGTGCATTTATGATGGTAGTTTTCCAGTAAAAATCTCATATAAAACACCCTGAAATTTTCGACGGAGAAAAGAAACGCTTTTCATTACTTTATCAATTATCAGCTTTTATCAAATTAGTAATATTGTCAAATGCGACGGGAATGAGAATGGGAAAATATTTGTTTGCGAATTCAGACGGAACCATATTTACAATTGCAAGTTTGTTCCATCAAATCTTAATCAGCTCTGCATTTATTTTGTGATTTATAGTTTAAACAACTGGTCCGTAAAAATTTGTAATTTATTTAATTGTAATTTATTTTTTAAATTTACCAGTTTCACTTGACAAGTATACTGTTTGCTACAGTGAGAAATGATTTGATAGATCGGAGATTTGTTTTATAAAAGTGATCCAACCAAACTTATTCTATATTTATAATAATGAAATTAATAATGAAAAATAGGATTCTCGTAGTTTGAATCGAAATGATTGTTCAGAATAGGAAGAGGACGATTCATAATAATAATAATAATAATATACCGCATTTTTTCCAGACTAAATGAAATTTGCAGAATCAGTGCTTTGGACAACAAAGAAATTATCTTTCTCAAAGTTTAATTTGATTTATTACTTATAAAGGGCTGCAGATTATATAAAACATATCAATGTTGTTAGTACTCGGAACAAGCCGGCTGCATACGGATAGAAAATGAATTCAGTTAATACGTAAATATAGAAGTGGGTATCAGACATGGAGGTGTTTTCTCACCGGACTTATTCAACCTTTATAGCAAAGGCGATCATGAGAGAACTGGAAGTCCTACCATAATTTATTAATGGTGGACACAATCTTAACAACATATGATATGCAGATGGCACAATGTTGATAGCAAGCACTGAAAAGAAAATGCAGCAACACCTACAGAAGGTAACAAAACAAAACGAAAGAACTAAACATCACATGTAAGAAGACAGATATGCGAGCTCCGAGTTAGAAATGAAGCAAGTCCGAAAATTTAAATATCTGGAGGTATTCTAACGGAGGGAAGAAAATGTGATACGGAAATTCGAAGGTGATTTGGGATAACGAAAAAAGCCTTCAAAAAGCTAAGGGAAGTTTTAAGAAACAGGAAAATGTCGTTAAAAACAAAGAAATGGGTATCAAATAGTTATGAAATATCAGTTCTCCTCTATGGCGGTGAATGTCGGACCATGTAATCACAGACGAAGAGGAGTCTTGAGGCAACAGAAATGTGGTTCTACAGAAGGATGCTGAGAATCTCATGGAATGAATATGTAAATAAAGAAGATGGAAACAAAAATGGCATTTATAGAATAAGAAAGAGATGGTTGAAATTTGAAAACACATAATGATGAAAGAGAAGAGCATAGGCACGAAAGACAGAGGATAACAGCGAGTAATCTTCCTATAGTGATTGGGAGAGATAACGAAAAGACCTTACTATGAACTACAAGGGAAAAGAAGTTGTGGAAAGACTGAACCGCCCAAGTCCCGATACACAAATACTTTATAAGCATATATATTATATAAGTAAATTCCAAACCTTGTTCATACTTCAGCAGTACAATATAAAGAATCAAAACTGTAGAAATAATTGTTAATAATAATTGTTAATAATAAACTGTTAATATTTCAGAAAACATATCCACATAAAACAGCACCCCAAATATATTCGTAGATCAGTCATGACATTTCTTTTTTATATATCCGACCAAAATTTTGCCTTCAACAAAAATGCTTATGGTATATATATATTTTATATATATATATATATATATATATATATATATATATATATATATATATATAGATATATATATATATATATATATATATACTAGGTGTGCCTGATAATGTGAATATAGACAGGTCCATTAGATAAATTAATGAAAGTTTCTGTCGACTGTAATTTACTGGAGATTAGTGATTCCATTTTCTCACGGATCAAACCTGATGTGTGTTGAAGAATAAATCAGGCGAAAAATTGTGTAAACAACAATAAATTTACAAATAATTACAAAGATCTGATGAACAACCGAACAATGATGCGCGCGCGCACACAGACACACACACAGAGACACACACACACACACACATATATATATATATATACACGAAGTCAAATAAAAAAGTATCGGGACTGTTGCTACGGTAAGGGAGATAAAGTACGCTTAGTGAAGCCGTTTAGCACAGGTTGAATCTGAACTCTTTCGTGCATGCACACTGTTATACAGCTCTCACTCAGTTCCATTGTCTATAGCAATGCCTGGAAAGAAAGTGTAGAATATGGTCTTTTCACCACACTATAAAGGTACCATCAGTGTCTATGGCAGATTTTGGCTAAGTACAATATTTCCCACATTCAACAACCATCATATTCCTCAGATCTAGCTCTTGCGACTTTTTTCATCTTCAGAAATGAAATCCCTTTTGAAAGGAACAAGATCGAGGCAAACCAAGAGAATGCAACGAGGCAGCTGCTTGCTATCCCCAAAAAGGAGTTCCAAGAACTGGTGATGAGAAAAGTGCTGTTGCCAAAAAAAGCACTTGAAGACGGTTCTACACAAGAGAAAAAAAAAAACCCTGTGTATTAAAATGTTAAGGAATGTTTAGAACTGGCAAAACAAACAATAGACACAGGCTATTTATACTTTGTAGACTTTGTCAGTTGAGATACATTCTACTCAAGACAACTCAAGACAACATCTTTGATATTCATTCTGCTAAATCTGTAAAAGGTAAAATGCCAAGGATACTTTTAAGGAAGTATTGTTTTGTATTTCACTAAATCAATATGTCTGTTTCTGAAACAGGAAAAACACTATTGTAATAGATTGTCGTGTGGACAATAACAAGGCCATACACTGGCGCATTTTTCTACACATTAATCCTCAATGTTCGTCTCAGGTGATTCACAGATGGCTCAGTGAAGGTAGGAGAGCTGTCTACCGAGATTTTGATCAAAGAAGGAAACTATTGAGATGTACACTACATTATAGATACACGATAGATAAGGTGTTTGAAGTGAAATGAATGACTGAAATGGATTTGCAAAATTCTAAGGGTATTTTGAAAATATCATTAAGTTCTCGATTAAAAACGGAGAAAAACTTTCGTTTACAAATTACAAACTGTTTACTTTCTCCACAGATAATAAGTACGGCAAGGTTTTCTTTGTTTTTCTGTATATCCCTCCAGATTAGCCTCTTTTTAAGGGTCTACCTCTAATCAAGACAGCCATGATCAGGAACACGTAAAATCAGGCTCACCTCTTTTCAGAAGAGACTGATTGATTAGTTTTTTTTACCGCTTATCAACGATAAAGTTAAAAAATATTTTTAGGCTGTAAAACTATGTTTGGATATAAAAATGATTTAATGATGCAGTATTAACAATTAACCCATAAGTGGGGGGGGATGTGGATTCATACATTTCCCAAGTGTTTTTGCGCTTAAGTCAATATAACGAATCCAACTGGTATTGGGACTCGGCTCTCCGATTAAACATTTTGAGCCAATATCTATTATACCAACTGCACGTCCAAAATTACAGCAATGGTATTGCCAAGCGGTCATCCGTCTAGGTACTGATCAGGCTCGATGTTGCTTAATTTTAAACACCGCTTCCCGTGCGATCACCGAAGTTAAGCAACATCGAGCCTGATCATTACCTCTGTAAGTCCTCAGATGAGAGAGGAGGAGATTATTCAGACTTTGGAGATGACCAATTTTTTACTTTGCAATCCATTATCTTAGACTGTATAGTATTATGCCATATTTGATGAGATTCAGAATCTACGCTCTGTTATTTTATGAGACAGATATTTTATTTGGATCTTTCTTTTTGTTCAATAAACTTTTTATACTTTTTTCCATCTTTCATAAATCGTTGAAAAGTAACGGTTTAGTCATTTCAGTTAAAAGAATGTTCATAACTGTCTTTCTTTTTTTAAATATCAAGTATAGTAATAAGAACTGCTTAAGCATAGAGGGAATGAATTGGTCACAGTAATAACATTGAGCTGTCCGAAAATTGGGGAGACAAAACAGTGGCCCACAGAATGGACTCATCATCCCTTTGCCCCAAAAAGGAAACTTCCGCCAGTGCCAGAACTACAGAACCAACAGCCTCATTAGCCATACCAATAAAATCATGCTACAAGTCATCTGAAACAGACTTAAGAAAGAGACTGAGGAACATCTAGCAGCAGAACAGGCCGGTTTTAGGGCAGGCAGAAGAACTGTGGTGTAGATTTTCAATTTCCGCATTCTGATGGAAAAACATCTGCAACATCAGAGGAATCTGTTCCATAACTTTATAGATTTCAAGAAGTCTTTTGATAGAGTGTGGCATGACAGTCTATAGCAGATACTGAGGAATTTCGGCATAGAGGAGGGCCTCATCCAAACTATTGTGGCACTGTACAAAATCTTCAGCAGTGCGGTCCTATTCAACATTCAATCGGTGACTATTTCAAGATCACAGTTGGCGTCCGTCAGGGTTGTTTGCTTTCTCCAACAATCACTTTCGAGAGGAAATCATGCGAGAAAACCGCCAAAACTTTCAGTTCATTATATCCATAGGATGGAGAATCATTAACGACTTATATTTCGCTGATGACATTGACTTGTTGGGCGGCAGCAACTCCGAATTTCAGGGTCTCACCAATAGATTGACAGAGCAGGAGCGTATGGAATGGAAGTGAGTACTGAGAAGAGTAAAGTCCTGGTGAACAGCACAACAAACATCAGGGCCCAGATCTTCATGAACGGAGAACGAATGGAAGAAGTGGACGCCTTTAAATACCTTGGCATTACCCTCACCAAAAATAGACGCTCTACAAAAGAGATCAAGACCAGATTGGTTATGGTAACATCGGAAATAGCAAAACTCAGTAAGATGAAGATGAACTCTACAAATTTCCTGGTGCTGTCCGTACTGCTCTATGGATGTGACAACTGAACTCTGGTAGTAAAATTACCGATAGAGTCCAAACATTTGAAACGAAATGCTTCAGGCGCCTTCTCGGGATTTCGTGGAGACAACCCAAGACAAATAAATTGGTACAGGATCAGGTAATACAACTAGCAGGCCCCAAGGAGCCCCACTTGGCAACAGCAGAAAACTGTTGTGCCTTGAAAGGGGATAGACGTAGGGTGAAGTAGTCCAAAATCTAGATGAACAACATCAAAGAATGGACCAGGATGGACACTCCGACGCTGTTTCGTGAAGCAGAAAACAGATCTGGTTGGCGGCGGCTAGCTGCATCATCGTCGCTCATGTTTCCTTTGTCTACTTTTGAAAATAAACGGTATTTCGATTCTGAAAAATATGGCTTGGAATAGCGCAATATAACAACATATATTTCTCGCACTTCTCGCTTATTGCTTTCTAAGCAAATTTAATTTTCAAAAATTTAAATGCAATGTCAATTTCTCTTCCCATTCATTAGTAAGGCTTCTGTTCCTAATTCTTCTACACCCAGTAAACCTTATATCTTAGTGGCATTTCTGACTTGCATTGGGTGAAACAGACTTTAAGGCACGGTGGAGTAATAGATAGCAGCTCGGACTGAGGAATCGAGAGCTGAGTTCGAATTCAGTCTAATCCATTACATTCATTTACGTGGTGATACCCTTGGGAAAGGTATGAATCCTCTGTTTCTCCCCCCAGCTATAGACAAATAGCAGGACAGACGGGATTCTATAGCCTTGGATGGTCCACCGCAGAAAGAAATGGCAACTTATTGCGGGAAAAAAATCTTCCTTTTCAGTCATGTATTGAAAGATACATGATCGCCTAACGTGTATCACGCATGGCACATAACTGACTGACTGTGTGTGTGTATATTTTCTGCCTTGCAATGGGTGAAACAGATATATATATATATATATATATATATATATATATATATATGTGTGTCCATATATTTCATTTATCTGGCTATTACATTTCTAAATGCCGAACATTTCTAGTGACTTGCGAAATCACCGCACTGGCGACAATAAATGCTTTATAGTAAGAGTTTAAATTTATTTGGTTTAATTAAAATGCATAATACAGATTTAGATCATCCCGTTCTGTATAAAGTCTCAAATGTTATTGCAAGAAAGGCCACTCCTCATTCGGTGTCAAATAAAAATATCTTCATATTCCTGAATGTACCGGTAACAAAATATTTTGATCATGAATGCAAGACTCAATGGACGCTGCCATAAAATACAAAGATGTCTTATATAATCTTTGTGAATAGAATCATTTACTGACACGTATAGATATTTATTTATTTCAGCTTCGTATCGCATATGAAAAAAGTGATGAGCAAAATTGTTTCGCGAAAATCCTGCATATAGGGAGGGCCTGCCTTTAAAAATGAGCATTTGAGATATTGGCTCACACTTGGAATCTAAATCCCGCTGTCAATTCTGGCTCTTACTTGGCCTCTGTGAGATACAATTCTCTTATCCACATGGAAGCCAATAACTTAATATGTTATGTAGGGATGAAAGGGTTTGAACTCATATTTCATTCGACTGGTGTTCACCAAATAATCTTGAATGAATTGCATCTAAAAATATCTAACTTCATCACGTGGTAGCAAATATATATATATTACGTTCTTTGGTATATCAAGTATATACCTTATATCTTTCCCAGTTCCCTTGTTATCGCAGATAAATGCTTATCTCTTGAGAACATCATTTTAATTTCTTTGAACAAATGCCCCTTAGGCTATGTTTATAGCCTGACCTAGTAACATCTAAATCTAATTCTGTTTACGAGGCTAGATCAATAAATTTATAGTTTGACACAAAGTCATTAGGGGAATTTTTATTTGAAAGTTTTAACGTATGATATTCGAGTGCTCTGATTAGTGTTTATCGCTAAATGAAGTGCATTGACAAAGAAGAAGATTATGTAGAAAAATAAAAATTTGCTGCGTAAAATATATACTTGTAAACCTATAGACTGTACATCTATCTATCTATCTATCTATCTATCTATCTATCTATCTATCTATCTATCTATCTATCTCTTTCGTCCTTATTCCGAACACCTATAATTACGGGTACTTCTTCATAAACATTCATAAGTCCCCTGCCAAAATCTTTTCTTTTCCCGACTGCCTTTACTTTTTATTCTCTTATTCCTAATTTAGTGCTTCTCTCCAACTTATAATTTACACAATCCTTTCCTTTTATCTTTGTTCCCTCAAAATCGTCCATTGTATATCATCTGATTTATTAGTTACTCTCTTTCTCCAAATACTATCTTTGATTGCTAATCCTGTAGCTGTAGCCGTGTATACATATAGATGCCGTCTTATACGCAGCTTCTGACATCACGCCATGGAAGGGAACGAAGAGGAATGCTTTGGTTCATTTATTATTTCTTGTTGCTTACTGATGATTACCGGACGGAATTGACAGCTCGAAAAGAGAGACAACAACGAGCATCGAAAAGAAAGGAAGAACTAAAATTAGTCCGGGGAATAAAACATGTGGATTTTTATAAGTGTCCATGGACATCATGATTGCATAAGTATATACTTGCGTAAGGACGTACATACCTATATTTTTATACAGATACATAAAAACACGAAATATACTTTCCGATATGAGACACACAAACTACAGGACATAGAGGACTTTTAAGAACACAATAATTTCTCAAATAAAGAAATGGTTACCTAAATAAATTTATTGTCAAATACAGCAGAAAGTAACACGCAAATATTTTGAGCGCATTCCCAAGATATAAATGATGCAGGATAAAATGACATGCAATTTGTGAATGACTTCTATTTAAATTATTAATTTGTAATTAGAGTATGCCATACACCATAGCGGACAGTTTGCAGTATATATGTATACGTTGAACGGACATTGCATATCTACTTGTCACGTGCGATTTTTTTCGCTATGGTGAAGGCAAAAGAATTCATGAAAGGAATATTGTAAGGTAATAATTTACTATCATAGTCATGGATATCGAAAGATTTCCAGAATCTGAAAATCCTCCATCATTACGATTAGAGCCAGCATCAGAAAATAAAAAGAATATAATTTGACTGCCAATTTGCCATGAAATGGATGACCCTTAAACCCGTAAATTAAATGGATGACCCTTAAACCCGTAAATTAAATGGATGACCCTTAAACCCGTAAATTAAATGGATGACCCTTAAACCCGTAAATTAAATGGATGAACAGCTCAATCTATTCACTGGAAAGTAATGGAGTAGCTATTCACAATCCGAGGGAAACTTCAAAAGTATCTGTAGGCAACAAGCACAGAAATGAGGGACACATCGGACCCATCTGATAAATCCCAGCCACGTGAAAGCTCCTATGAAAGTTTACCCATCCAAGTTTCGAGAATTCTACTTCGTTCTGACAAAATATTATGATTTGACGAGACTAAAATTAAAATATTTGGTAGAAATATTTTGAGACTCGTCTGGAGATTTTATTTTCATATGATCTCTAAGTACCATCTCGATAGTTAAATACCCTAGTGGCAGAATAATGATTCGGGATTGTTTTTCTTCTAGTGGCATGGGCACACTACCTATTCGTGAATATTAGAGAAGAACATGTTTCCTCTGTGATAGATCTCGAACTACTGACAATTTGACGATATTCAGTGGGATAAAGATACCAGGCATACTTCAGTGGAAACGATAAAGTGATTCTAGACGAATAAAATATGGCTTCTGGAATTACTTTTTTAATAAACTTATCAAAATCTTATAAAAAATCTGTGTAAAGAGCTTAAATATCGAGTATGTGAAAGGAATTCCCTAACATTGAGACATCTTAAGGTAACTTGATAGTCGGAAAGTAGAAAATTGGCGTTTATTTCTGAAGAAGCTACCTAAGATTATTCCAAACACCTTTTAAAAACTCGTTGTTTCTGGTTTTCAACAAAATAGAAGAACCAAAGATTGGAAAGATAACTGCCTAAAGATTATATATACAGTGAGATTGTAAAAGGAATTAACGCTTTATTGTTATTATTATTATTATTATTATTATTATTATTATTATTATTTACCCAAAACTCAGATATTGACAGTCAACCACACACAGCTTTATAGGAAAGCTTTAGAAGGGACATAATATAAACGTCATGAGAAGGGTCTAGATGCTCTAGATTTGTCATTGTCACTAAGTATTCAGAAATCACCGAGACCAAAATCTGTATACTGCTGAGAAAGCTTTCTCAGACTGAATTAACCAATTCTGTTGACGTTGGGCAATAGAATTTTAAAACTCGTTTCGGGTAATCAATCTACAACAATTGGTACAAGATATTTGAAACTGTAGTAAATATAATGGACACATACACCTATATATAAATATATTGAAAATATTAGTGGTCAGTATATATATATATATATATATATATATATATATATATATATATATATATATACATATATATACACGCATAAGTTTTCAAGAGGATAGAATCCAGGTAGAGTTCAATGTCCAGGACAGAGCAAGAATATTATATAAAAGGCTCAAACACTAATCACAAAGGCTCATTATATATATATATATATATATATATATATATATATATATATATATATATATATATAAGGTTCAAACACTAATCTTCCATGGTTATAATTTATTACATTGGAATCGTAATCACGATCCAATTCATCTGATGAATTGGATCGTGATTACGATTCCAATGTAATAAAATATAACCTTGGAAGATTAGTGTTTGAACTTTATATATATATATATATATATATATATATATATATATATATATATATATATATATATATAGTTCTGGGCATGACGATAAAATACATCCGGCAGCAAGGCCTCTGATCGAGAGATTGGTGGTTTTGAGGAGATTGGAACGACCCATTAATTGCTGTTGTTTTCAGATCCAACCAGACACGAGGTTGTAGCACCTTTTAGGGTCCCAGCTATGGGAAAATGATCTTTTGATTTTTGTTTGGCGGTTCACTAAGAAAGTATAAAAATATATTATGTTAAAAATATCAGCAATATATTTATAAAAAAATGACAAGTAGTAACAGAATTTTTATCGCGAAAAGACAGTTAATACATCACTAAATTATAAAAATACATTTTTATAGTAAAATTACCAGCAATACATTTGACCATCTACAAACTATATTTCTAAAAAAGATAACTTTGCTCTGGAATTATAAAATTATGTACAAAATATTTGCAGTTGAAGCCATAAAATTGCTTACAAAATATTTAGATTTCGGCATTAAATAATCCATCCACCCAAATCACAAGAAATCTACTCATAATCAACTTTTATTTCCTGCCCTGCAAGTGTTCAATGTGGCTACCACCTGCAACGGGCAATAAGAGAATTCCTCCCAGACGCCTATAAGCATATCACGATCCACAAGAAAAAATACACAGTGAGGTCTGGGGATCTCGCAGGCCAGGCACAAGGAGCAAGGCTTGGTAAGTACATGAACGAGGCATAGTCTGTACGGTTTCAAATGTAGATGTTTTCTTAGCACACGTCAGATACTGGATTGAGAATTCTTAAGCTCACGGCTAGCTCGATTTGTGGATTTCCTTGGACTCCACTCAAACGCAGCACGCCACTTTGTTCCTCTGAAACTTTTGGTCGCTCCGGACTTCCTTTACACAGACACCCACTTTTAATTTAATAAGTACGATTAAAACGGACATATTAAAAGAATATGGAAGAATAACAACATTTCACATTACCCTAAATTGTTAATATCGAAAAGGAAATGAAAAAAATGGTAAACAAAAACAGGTCAGACGGTTGTTACTTTCTCATTCGAGTTCAATCGAGGAGTGGGTTCAGCAACTAAAATCAACAACACCAGATACACGATATTTATATATATATATATATATATATATATATATATATATATATATATATATATATATATACGTATATTTAAATGCCTATAAACGAATATATTATCATCCACTATAATACGTTTTGAATTTATATTTATATTAATTTACAAGTGTATAGAAATCAACTTTCATACTATATGTATTTATATACATGGATGAACGTAAATCTGTCTAAACATATCCCACACATATATACATGTGTGTAATAACAATGTATGCACACGTACACGCACACACACACGCACCCACACATATATATGAATATATATATATATATATATATATATATATGCATAGGTTGATATATATATATATATATATATATATATATATATATATATATATATATATATATATATGCATAGGTTGATATATATATATTTGAAATATATATAGTAACTTATATCCATACACACATACATACACACACACACACACACACACACACATATATATATATATATGTATATATTATATATATATATATGCATACATTCATATAGTGTGCTTACGAAAGCACTGGTATACTTATATACGTATTTATTTGTATGTATCCGTTTTATGAATATATACCTTTTGTATATATATATATATATATATATATATATATATATATATATATATATATATATATATATATATATAATGTATTCAAACTGACGAACAAGCTAGAAATGTTTGATTATAAACATAGAGGCGAACACTCAAGTGGGCTCTGATTACTGTATTTTTTTACAACTCTCAATCGATCACTATTAATTTTTTTCCTACAGGTGCGTGGAAAATATTTTTCTTTGTTAAGAACGCAGTACGTAAATGAATAATACGGAAAGTAATGTGAAAACTGAAAAAAATCTTTTAAAGGGAGAGAGAAAACAAGAAAATCTTTTAAAGGGAGAGAGAAAACAAAGAAGAAAACAGATGAGAGAAGAACGAAATTTCATGGAAAAGAAGTCAAGAAAAGAAAGCAAATAGAAACATGAAGAAATTAGTCATCGAAAAAGTCGAGAGACTGAAAGAGAAAGAAATGTCAGGCAGAAAAATAGAGAAAGGAAGCAGAGGAAAAATAGAATTTAATGACAATATAAAGAAAGAGTAAAATTATTGTGAAAGATGGCGTGCGGCTTTCCTTCAGTGACCAACGTCATCATTTTCAATTTTCAAAACTGCATTACAAGCCTACAAACTCTTTCGCTTATTACTACACTCACTTTTGCGTGTATGCAGCTCAGCAAAAACAGTTATGGTTAGGTGAGGCCGCTAACAACAACCATTAATCCGATAAGATTATCCGTGCTATAAGCTCTGGATTATCATTAGAACCTAATCTAAACAGGTCACTCTCTGTGGCGCATGACAAAAAAATAATTTCATTAGTATTTTTTCTCTTGTATATATATATATATATTTTATTTCGTGAGTTTTATTGCTGTTGAGGTCGATTAGAAGAGAGTCGCCCGAGCATATAGATTGGAGAGATCAGATAAAATTAAATGGCCGATGTGATTAGCTCCAGAAATACTTATCATCCATAGATAATTGTTAGTATATATATATATATAATTGTTATTTATATCCATTTTGAGACTGGCTTTACATAGTTCTGAAAAACTTCGACATATCTTTAGTAAAAGAAAGATATATTTTTTTATTCTTGGTATAGGATTGCATCTATGTTACCTCAATGGGATTCAACAGGAAAAGTTGTTGTTTTTAGAATGTTCTCATTAATATCAAGCAAAACAAATGTTTGCTAATTTTAACGAACTGAACGTTTGATTAAAAACAATCACAATCAAAGCAAATCATGAAGATGAATCTCTATTTTGTTTTTGCTAATATTCACCCTATACACGTCCAAAGAGCCACGCGAGGTAGAGGGTTACTGAAGTAGTTTTTTTTTGTGTGAGCGGTAAGAATAAGAAGCGCTGTTTATGAGGATATGTGGAAAAGATGATGGAACGGTTTAAGATTGTAATGTTTGGGAAAGTACGCAAACAGTCAGTTTCACAAAGTAGCAGTTTGTGAGAAGCTGTTCAAGGGGATCTTACTTTTCGCTAGTGGGATACGAAGGGAATGAGGGTGGTTCACGTCAGTGTACGCGACTTGGCGGGTCTTAGCTACGAGGGTTAGAGTTGGTACTGCACATTTTCCATAGAAATAGCGATAGAGTAGTGAGAGACTTGCAAAGTTTCATCTGTTGTAAATGGGTTGTAAGGTAAACATAATTCATCACTCACAAAGCTACGTGAACGTTTTTGAATTCTATCAAGACTGGAAAATGAAGATTGATGAGTTCAATGTAGATCATTTTCGGCCTGATTTTGCTCTTGTATAAATAGAGAGAGTAGGAGGGGTAAGATACTTATTTACTTACTTTTTCCCAGCATCTTTATATACGATTCCTCCTTGAAACCTGTGGTGAGATTTAGTCCCAATAGGCATTCAAAGTCGAGGGTACACCTTGAGGGGACAGCCGTTCATTTCATTGCTCGGGGGTAATGAAATGTTAATAGTTTGTTTTTCGAGGCATTGAATCTGGCCAGATAGTTTCTCCCCCATTGAATTTTTCAGAGATAGGTTAGAGGCGAGATAAGCTCTGGTCATCTAGGATTTTGGCGGTGCACCCATATTGCTCTTAGGAAATGTAAAGCAGAAAGACAGTTGGACCGTGAAGCGAACCTTGGGGAACGCCTGAATTTATCTCATGGGGCTCGGATGAATGGCCATTAAAGGCTACTTTCATGCACCTACCCTTTAGGAAGAGCTTGATAGAGAGACTTTTGTAGTAACCCCTATGCCATGCCTTGTCAATCTAATGACTTCAATATAACCAACGCGAACAGTTTTAAAATTGATATCCATTCAATAATGCAGATGTATGTATCAAGCAAGAAAGCTCATATATATATAAATAAATAAAATCGGATAAACAATTTATTTATATAAATAAATATATGATAAAATAAGTTTAAAAGAGCGTTTCCTTTTTTATGTTTAATCTGTTTGATTTTTGTCTTAAACCGTAGTAAAATATCTTATCAAAGTTATTAAATAAAAATGTCGAAACATAGCTTAAGATTTCAACGAATGAGCAAATGGGTGATGACTGATTTTGAATAATTTAATAATTAATGTTCATTTTATAATTTGAAGGGAAAATGTTTGAGCATTTATCGCGTTATTTCATAACTGACAGTAAGTGTACTTATATTCATCAGATGAAAAATGAACTAGCAATAATACAAGCTAGTGAAACAAAGCTTGCAATAAATAGCCCAGCAACCACTGCACCAAATGATGAGAAGCCAAATGCAGGACAAATTATATACTGTAAGCTATTTTCCAGGAATATATTGTGTCTTTGCAGAACTCACTACAAAGTTTCAAATTTTCTTCGTGCACAAATCGACCCGAAATGCATCTTCAGCAAATCTGGTGTGTTTAGCGCACTGTTTACAATGTCAAGAAGACCATAGACATGGCCATGGCGTCCAGGTGAGAGCAGACCTTGTCGGAGTCAACAAAAAGCGGAATCAAAATGCTATTACCGCTTTCGAGTCCAAAAGTACTCAGCAACAAACGTAGGTAAGGTAGCTATTTTAACAAAAGTGAACACTAAGACCGACATAACAGCTATTCGTGTCTAATATTGCCGTTAAATCATGCATCAGGACTCGGAAGTACCCCCTCAGAAAATCCATAAGAAGCGAGAAGTATTCTCGAGTACCTCACAAATCATAGGTCCATTGTTATGAGGGGTTACTCCGAGGTAAGAGGCACTTTTTTTTTCAAGCACATAATGAGAAAAGAGGGTTTGGAGAATTTGACACTCACGTGTAATATTGATAGTAAGATGGACAGAAGAAAGCAGAGAATAATCTAACGAGGAAATGGGCGGCAGTACAGTTATTAGGATAGCAAAAAGACAGAATTTACTAAGAGCGACAAAGGACAGGAAATCGTGGAGAGCCATGATAACCCGCGTTCTGAAAGGACATGGCACATAGGAGAATAAGTAGATTATGGTTTAATTGAAAAACATGGAAACACATTGAATGAATTATTTGTTGTATTAATATCCTTTTGTAATGATAGGCTTATTAATGCATAGATAAGTTTCGAAGGTCGTAACAATTTTAACCGGTTTTTCTTTCCACCCTGTATATCTGAAGTAATTACATGCATTATGTGTATTTACGACTTTAAACGTATTGACTAAATTTTGATACATTCAGCACCAAACAATAATTATGAATATACCAGATAATAGAACTAGAAATTTTGATATTAGATGTTCACTATATAATATTCGATATACGTGATTAATTTAAATTATTTATATTCGGACAATTGTCCTCATCTTTGTTGTTGTTATCACAACGTTTCGCCCGTTGTGTCCTCTGACCTTCCTCGGGCATATATCGATCTGGTTAATCTACCGGGAATTCTGAACTGAACCCATTAAATAATCTACGGGAAGTAGACTGTTTTCCTTCCACTGACCATGTTTAGTGATATCTAGTTTAGTTCTTATTTTTAGTACTGATCAGTTAAAGTACACACTGCTCTTGCCCATTGATTGAACTCACATTTACTAAACGAAAACGTTGTGACAACAACAAAGATGAAGACAGTAGTCCGAATACAAATATTGTAAATAATGATAACTCTTCATCCCAGAAATTCAGACAGATAATGCCTGATTAACATTCATCATTAAATTAAGAATTCTGATAGATATAACGATTATTTTGAAAAATAAATACATTCGTGTAAAATAAATAGGTATTTTTATCATTAGTCTAAAAACTTATTGATGTACTTATGTCTACCTTGGACGTAGGACAGTTCGGTTTAGCAAATTTTCCGATAATGTTAAATTTGTCTCATTTTATTTTGACTTCAGAGCTTTTAAATTAATTCGTCCTTAACTTCTCTTTGTCTCAATTTTTTCTAATAAAAATGCTCGTAGGCTGCTAAACAAACAAACAGAATCCTGTTATTTTGGGTGGAAGCAACTCAGTCCCTAAAGCTTTGTTGGATCAATCGATTTGCTGTGTGCAGTCTCATTATCTTCTGATACAAATTTTTAAACGAGATTTTCTGCCTCATTTAGGCATTTTGGTAATCACTGATTAGTTTTATTTTAATAACAGTGACCCATAAGTAATTCGTTTTAGTTTTTAATTGTTGTATACACTATCAAATGTAAACTTTTTACATAATTAAAAGGACAAGCGTGTTAGTTTGTTGAGATTTTTTCCAGCTCTGCCAAGAGAACCCAAATAAAAACAAATATACCAAACGCTGATTTTAAAATCAAGTAAATCTCTACTGTCTTATGAAAATGAGATTATTAAATATCAATATTTGTGATCAATTTCGATTAGATTTTCTTTATTCTCTTATTCACATTTTTAAAGCCTTTTATTGTAATAAACTATTTCTTCCATTGTTGAAATGTCGTTTATTTCATGAGTACTAGACAGCTACCGTTTTCTGTGAAAGCGGTTAGTTTCATACAAAAATAGAAAACGTGTTGAAATATATGAAAAATTGGTGTACAGAAATCAGAAATATATCAAATTATAAAAAGAAAAGAAATAAAAATCGTAAGAAAAAAGAAAAGAATCAAGACAAACAGTTAAAAAAAAAACAGAATAAAAGAAAAAGGAATATATTATAGTGGAAATGATATGAAAAACTAATTAATACATAGAAATAGAAAAGGTTTAAATATGTGTAATAGAGGGGGAGAAAGAATGTAAGAAAGAAAACGAAGGTGGACTGATAAAAGACTAAAAAACAGAAGAGGTAAATGAAGTAAATGAAAAGAAAGGTAAGGAACAGTACAAGCAAGATAAGACATTCGAGCAAGTTAAAGAAGAAGAGTGACAGGAATAAAAGAATTGAGAAAAAGTGAAGAAAAAGTATCAGAAAACTGAAGAGATAAAACTAGTGTGGTGTGAAAAGAGAGTATAAAACATTTTGCTAGGAAAGAAAAGTAAAGAATTAAAAGGCAAAATGACGACGCAAAGTCAAACCAAATTGAAAGCAAATAGAAGCCAAGTGAAAAAAAGGCCTGCAGAAACATCATCATTCTTCTGTTTGAAAGTAGAGAAGTGACAGCGGCTGGTACAATTAAGCGTGAAAAGGATCAATTTGAATCAATTGTTCTGTTAAACGGAAGAAGCCGATCACAAGCATCGATCTAATGAAAATAAATTGTC
Organism: Acanthosepion pharaonis; assembly: GCA_903632075.3. NCBI lineage: Eukaryota > Metazoa > Mollusca > Cephalopoda > Sepiida > Sepiidae > Acanthosepion > Acanthosepion pharaonis. The sequence goes on from CAHIKZ030004120.1 coordinate 2,032,176, forward strand.
AAAACGCATTGGCGCAATTTTTCTGAAGGAAGCAGCCACAGGCTCCTCTTCTACATCTTTCTCTTTCGTACGCAGGTTTTGTTTTTTTTTTTTACATTTTTACTTCACTTTTTTTCTGCCTTTCATGATTTTGATTCCTCCATTTTTGTATATTTATTTGTTTTCTGTAGTGTATTTAATGCTTTTTTTTCACAATCATTCAATTCTCCTCATTGTCCTTCCGCCAATATGCATCCATTTCATCTTTCACTTTGAAACGGTTCACTTATTTTTGTTTCTTTCTTAATTTTCCTTCAATTTCTTATTTCCACCCATCCTTCCTTTCTCCCTTTTATTTTTCTACCACTTCCTTCCTGTCCCGTTTCTTATCCCCTCCATCTATAGATGTAATTTTGCTGGTACAGATTTTCCTTATATTTAATCGACATTTTTCTGTCTCATTTGGGATCAGTTTGACTCTTTTCGCAATTGTCCTTTTCGCTTTTTCGTTCTTCCATCTTTCTAACATTCTTTTTCTCTCCTGATCTCTTCATTTTCAAGATCTTCCTCTTTTCTTCCACGCTTAAAAAATAAACGTAATAATCTTCATATTTATCTATCTATACCCATATACACACGTGTATGTGTTCATTTGTGTAACATGCAATTCTAAATAAGAATAACCATATTATTTATGTATGCATAAATATGAATACTCAGATACGCCCTGATATTCTTGATATCCACTTCCTGATATTTCCATGAATACATATGCATGTAGGATATTCTGTTGACACCTCTTCATATCTGCTTCTTCGTCAGAGAGAGAGAGAGAGAGAGAGAGAGAGAGAGAGAGAGAGAGAGAGAGAGAGAGAGAGAGAGAGAGATATCACAACGTGCCTATCATTTCTAGGACGTATAACAGAAGTTCATTGAACGTTTGAAGTAAACTAAGTTTTTAATTAAAACAGTTTCTGGCAATATTAAAATAAGATACCTCTTCGATTATTCAAGTAAAGTCGTACACAATTATGAAAGATTAATCAGTAAAGAATAATGAAAACCTACAAGGATTTCTGAATAAAAACAATGGCAACACTATCGCATTTCTAAAGATTGTAGCGGGGAGTGAATTAAATGGATTTCTTGAACATTACCTTTTCCACTATAGAACCACAAGAAAGGAATTCTTTTTTTCTTCATTCTGCATTATTTTTCCTTTTGGTTGTAAATATATGTCATATGTACGATGTGTTATAAAATATCAAATTCATCAATCTATTTGATGCTTGCGAGAGAACACGACCATTAAATTCCTGTTTATAGCCGAAGGAGACATTAAGCATTTTAGATGTAAAATCAATTTAATAGTTGTGGTAGAGAAACAACAGACATTATTGCCACGAGCGACTCGTTTTTCGATATGTGCAACTCATCCATTGAAGATGATCTTCCTTTTAATTTGTAATCATTGACACAGGGCCAAATAGTAATTATTCACTTGGATTAAACAAAGTCAAGGTCTTGGATAAATTTAAAGGAAGAAGTAATTGTCGAAAAACGATCAATAGACCGAAAAAGACTTAAACTTTTAAACATTATAACAAAGAAAAGTATTTTATATTTGTTAAATCTTTGCTTTGAATAAAAAATTTATGCGCTGATTGCAACATATATTAATTCACCCGAACGCAGTAATTAATAAATAATTCTCAATACATATGTCTATGTGACTGGTATTTGATTAACATTTTAATGATTATTTTTAAAATATAAAAAAAATATTTAGAAAATCGATATTTCTTGATTGTTGTTAAAATATTAATTAATTTCAAGTAACTTTCTATCAACTATTTTTCAAGTAAGTTTTTAGTCACAGTTTTATTTTGTAAATGTTATTTCTGCTAGGTACTTGTTTACAAAAGTGACATGTACGTAAGAGATATATGTTGGGATTGAATGAATTGCTATTAAATATAATAAACCTGTTAGTTATCAATTATCAATGCATATTTTTTTCATAATTATATTAGTATTCGTAGTTTCATTATGTTGGGAATGCCATGGACAGAACATCTGAACAACGAGGAAGTTTTAAGGAAAATGGAAATTTTATTGCACGTTAATTCAATTTCCCCTATAAAGGATAATAAATCAAAATATAATTTAGTTACTTCCCTTGTCTGGGATATCAGAGCGGCACTTCTGAATTAAACATGCTGACAAGCTGACATGTATGTGGAATTAATGGTTTCAATCCAAACAAATTCTTACTCTTCTCAGGCAGTAAATAAATAAAAGTTGTTTTATTATGTGTTAAAATACACTTGTCTTTTATTTTCATTCATTTTTGTTCATCCCAACATTCGCAAAAGGGAATGAAAAGGATATTTGTGCTTGGGATAAGAGAGATACAATTGGAAATTCTGGAACACTGATTGAAGAGAGAGTACTTGACACTCATATGGTAGATTGAAGGCAAGAGTAACTTACCTAACAAACATCTGTTGATGGTAGAACATGAACTGGGTGGGAGGGCAAAGGGGAAAAACTTGCTTTGAGCTATGTAGGGTAGGATATTGGAAAGAGCTATGACCGCCTCCGATGACGATGACGACAACGACGACGACGACGAAGAAGAAGAAGAAGAAGAAGAAGAACGGGGAAGAGGAGGAGAAGAAGAAGAAGATTTGATGATGATGATGATGATGATGATGATGATGATGATGATGATGATGATGATGATGATGAAGAAGAAGAAGTCTAATATAAACAAGTATCGTTATGAATTGCTAGGAGTAACATGGAATATTATTGTGACTAAACAGATAAAGAATGGTCCGATTGGCATTGCAGTTTAATACTGGATCGGTTATATGTTCTTTTATACATATTTGTGCATAAATAAGGTATAACTCATAGGAAGAAATATTTTACTCAAGATAAGAGGGTAGTTTTGAGACACCTTCGAGTGTCTTTACAGATAATTTAATTTTTGTAAAAACGTAGATTTAATATGGAAACAAATACGTAATCATTTCAATAAATTTTAATACGAAATAGTTACATCTTCACGTTGATTTTATTTTAATATTTATTGAAGAATATATTTACTGAAAATTTAATTTAAAATTTTAATTTATATCTAATCCTGTCTGCAAATTCCATTTTAAAAAAAAGTAAATTGAAAATTGAAAATTAAGTGACATAGAAAATTATATGGATTCATTTGGAAATTTTATTCATGAATATCTTGCATTCAATTGCATTCTTTTCCATTTTTATTTTTTGAATATTGTTCTTACATGAATTATACTTTTACATGAATATCACTCAGTAATTTATAGCGTTAGAGATAGTTTACGGTGATCGAGATTGAAGCCTTGGCAGATAATACTGCTCAAATATCAGATCAATGCAAGGATGTATGTATAAAAACGATACACTTGTAAATACACGTGTATATATATATATATATATATACATATATATACAGAGACACGCACACATACACACATATGACAAAAGTACAAATAACTAGTTATAATATATACCGTATATATTGCAACTTTGATAAATTCATATCTTGTGCCAATCTTCGATGTAGGGTGCATCATGAAAATCACTATGTGAATTCCTGTCTTTTACAGAATAGAAATACCAAACTGTAACATTGGTGACGATGCAGGAGGTATAAAAGTGACGCCTCAGCATATATACATCTTTAATTACTGAATGTAAAATAAACGTTGTTTAATAATATAGTTGCCATCCATTTATTTTGCGAGATAAAGGTAGCACCCTGTTTTAGCAAAATTCAATTCTTTGCTGATGAAACTGGAGTGACCTCTGGGGCGATAGTATAAAGATGTCGTGCGCTACCCAGACTACACGGTACCCGTCTCTGCCGTACCGACAAGATCCAAAGAATACAGAGCATTACAGTTGGGAACGGATTGGCTGCAGGAGTTGCCCGAATATTGTCAATGTTGATTCCGGGTTTTATGACTGGATTTACTTCCATACCTTTTCCGTCTTTGGATATGACTGCAAGGCAGCGGAGGTTTAATATAGGGTTTTCCTTCCCTAGATTCCCTTCCTGTGCTGTCGAGCTCCATCTACCCTGAAGCAGCTGGTTATGAGGCGGCAGTTTGCTGCCTTCGACCATTCTCCGGCTTGGAACATTTTATAGACTGTGGTAGATTGTCCCTATTATCCCCACTATGAAAACCTTTCGAACATATATAAATATTATATACATTACGTGTTTAGAAGCTCCAAAGCAATTAAATTTTTTTTACATATATAAAACGCTAGGTAAACAATAACACTAGAAAGCATGACAAATTACGAATTAGTACATAAATAAGCAAAAGCAAATATCGAAAACATTTTTAATTTTAGAAAAAGATAGCAGAAACAAAAAATGAAAATATAAATCGAGATTTAAGCCTAAAACAAAAAGAGATGATGAAGTCAATTATAATATACGGACTGTAGAATCTGAACTGGCAAAAATATATAAATGAGTTTCCAAGTTACAGTAACATGGATGAAGCATCAATTTAAATAAATTTATGATCAGTTGATTGAGAGTGAACTATCAGGGCAGATTCAGGAGAGCGGAGAGTGTACACCGACGAAAAAAATTCTGAGAACGTTCTTAGAAAATAATTTTTGTTGTAAAGTAGATAAGGTAAGCTATAATGAGTGAAAACAGATTTAACGCACTTGTTCTTCTCTAAGTTCACAAAGAACTTCAGTTAAACTGATAAAATCGTGAACTTCTATACAAATAAGAATCCACGAAAACTGATTTTAGTAAATCCTCTTTCATAAACGGTATATACTATGAAACTAAAAGTTTGAATTTACAATTTTACATATCAAATAATTAAAAGAAAACTCAAATATATCTATATATTTCTCTCTCTCTCTCTCTCTCTCTCTCTCTATATATATATATATATATATATATATATATATATATATATATATATATATATATATATATATAATAAATAAAATAAAGAAGTCACCGCTCTTGCATAGGAAAAACCTCTTGATTTTGAATTTGTCCCTGGAACGATGCAAAACGCAGTAAAACGAACAATGAAAAAAATATATTGAATTTACGGAACTACGTATACACATCCATAGAAAATTTAACCCACTGAAGATGGTCTTACATGAAATTGAAAGTACTTGGGAAAATAAAAATTATTTGAAAGAAAATTTTCGTATTTTTCTTAATCAATTTTCTACGGCCACCAAGAAATTAATTCGTGGACTCGAAAGGATTAAAAGTAAAATAAACAAACATAATATGTCTAAATTAACCAAACCTGTTTACACACACACACATATATATGTATATTGTAGACTTATTGGATATCCGTTCTTGAGTAGACATACGTTTTTTAAGCAGGTTACAGATCTACCTGTCTGAGCCTTTAGACAGTAATCGAACATATATTCAACAGGATAGTGACCATAGCAAATAAGGCTCATTTACGCTATTCATGAAATGCACATCTGAATTGAAACCATTCAAAATCTGCACACACACACATACATACATGCATACACAGATATAAATAAGAAAAGATAAGATGTTTAATAAAATAAAATAAACATATGTACTCACTAAAAATCACATTTATAATAAAAGAAACATGTGTCTATATGCAACGACTCGTTTATACATACACACATACATACATCTCAAATTCCGGAAATATTATAGAGCAGAATGTTTTCGATTTTAAAATTCTATCTTCAGAATTGAAAATTTGAAACAGCTATTCTCTCTCTCTCTCTCTCTCAATATATATATATATATTATATATATATATATATATATATATATATATATATATATATATATATATATATATATATATTTATGTCTTATGTCTTGTATAAAACCAACAAATGTTGGCGTTACAGGCAAGGTATAAATGAGGAACTTCAAATTTCAGCTGACTTCAGGATTTAAGCCAACTTCACAAACCACAATGTTAGGGCAGTCAGGATAGTAGATATATATATATATATATATATATATATATATATATATATATATATATATATATATATATATATATATGTGGTGTGTGTCTGTGTGTGTGTCTGTGTGTATAATTTTAAAACACATACATACATATGTATATGTGTGTGTGTGTAAGGTATATATATGTGTGTGTGTATAAGGTAGAATACATACACACACATATATATATATATATATATATATATATATATATATATATATATATATATATATATATATATATATATATATATATATATATATAAGGTTTTATCTGACTTATCCGCAAGCACGTTTTCACCTTAGGATTTTCAGATTGTTATAAACAGGATTTTATTTTATATTTGTATATTTTATTTTGTAGCATCAAAATATTCACTTTCCATATGGGTCCATTGCGCATTTAGGACGTTCATTATTTATCTTAATAATTTCTAAATAAAATTTTATGGCACTACACACACATATATATATATGTGTGTGTGTGTGTATATATATATATATATATATATACATTTGTTTGTGCGTATTTAGACAGCAAATGTTCTTTTAGGCAAATGTTATTAAAGACAATATGGTTCAAGCTTTCGATTTTCTTAAGTCATCATCAGGGTAGACAGAAAGAAATTTCGTAGAACCGGTGCGTCTCTACAAACCCTGATGATGACTTAAGAAAATCGAAATTTTGGACCATATTACTTACAAAATGAAATTTGGACAATTTCTGTCATAATTTCCTCCCTGAGAAGAATTATTTGTCATTTGGAAAATTTGATCAATAAAAATTAATCGACACAAAACGTCTGTTGTCGTTAATAAGATACTTTTGTGTAGTTAACTGTATATATATATATATACTCTGAGGTAACTCCGAGTTCTACAATGCATTCATTTAATAATTGTGTGAAAGGTGAAGAGCAGCAACAGAAATAATAATAATAATAATAATAATAATAATAATAATAATAATAATAATAATAATAATTATGCTTGTTATATTGGTATAATTAATTTTAGCATATTGAATTTTACTTTGAATTATAATTTGGGTAGAAGAAAAATATTTGGACACTGCAACAGAAACTTCTCTATTGGACCCCATCACTCAAAATAGGTTTCTCTTATTCTAGTCACCCAATTTGTAAAAAATATACATGTATGTATGTATGTATGTATGTATGTATGTATGTATGTATGTATGTATATTGCAGATATTCAATTTAGTGGGCAAAGTTCTGAAGGCCATTTAGTATAAACCATTTCTTTTTTAACATTTCCTTGTTGATGAATATCAATTGGTTTGCATTGATCACAGAAAAAATTGGCGAAAATTCAAGAACTTTCCTATATTTAATTTGTTCTTTGAGTGTAAAAGTGGCGAGTAATTGGTGTGAGAGAAAGAACATGACACAAGGGAAAGTGAACCAATCAATAGTACTGTGCTTTAACAAATGAAGAAGTGCATGTTTCTTTTTTTTTAGTTACTAAAGAATATGAGACAGCAGATAGTCAGAATAGTAGGTGGAAAGAAATGAAAATAACGAAATCTGAAACAGTGAAGGGGGAATAAAGAGACGTACAGAGAGAGAGAGAGAGAGAGAGAGAGAGAGAGAGTGAGAGAGAGAGAGAGGGACAAAGAGAGAGAGAAAGAGAGATAGAGGGGGAGAGAATGGTAGTAGTAAAAAGAGAATAAACGAACGCAGTGTTTAAAACGAGAGTGCGCGAGAAAAATATAGTAGAAAAGAAATTGTAATAATTAGTATAGAGAAAGAAAAAGTAAATTTTGACAATAAGGATAAAATAAAATAGAAAGAGGGAGAAAAGTAAAGGAATTTCCTTAGACAAAAAAGTCGACTTGAAAGATACACAAGATCGAAATTTTATAGAAAGATGTTACGAAATTCCAAGTATATTTTGAAAAATATAAAGAAGCAATACATAAACGAATAAAAAGACTAATAAAAAAAGTAACATTTTAAATAAAAATGTCTATTTGTAACAGATCACAAGAATGAAAAATAAAATGAACGAAGGAAAAATATAAAGAAAATAAAAATGTCGAACGGAGGAGAGAAAATAAGAAACTGAAACGAATAAAAAAGGATTAAAAAATGGGAAAGGATATAAAGAAATATACAAAACAGGAAAGAAAAGAGAGTCCGGATTACAGCGTAAAGAAACTCAAGGGAGGTAAGCAAAAGTAGTTTGAAAAATGTTCTTTGGTTTACTGGTAAAGACTGTATCCGTCTACGAGTTACGAATTGCTAGAAAGAGACGACGGGGAAAGACTTTAATTGACGTCGGCAGATGAACATTCCTTTGATCCTTCACTTTGTCTGCTATCTCTGAATTCCCTCTCCCCCTCTATTATCATTTAGTTCATTTCTATATCTTTTTCTTTCTTCTCCCTTTATTTTAACCCTAATGTAATGATGTGCACGTGTGTTTTTCATGGGGTGATGTACAGATCTGGAGACACCACTTCAAATGCGAGAAAACACTGACAAAAAAATAAAAAATAGCAAAAAAAAAAAAAATGATAGAAATAAAACAATAAGAGAAAGCAGATGGATGGTATTTTTAGCTGTGCTTTTATCGTGTTGAAGCACCTTTTTTTATCGCCACGCCCAAACCTGCCTGCACCGTGTCCTCCATACTTTCGAGTGATGATGATGATGATGATGATGATGATGATGATGATGGCGCGTTTGTCTACCCGTTTTCTGACGGTTCTCACGATTGATCGAATCTGTTATATTTGCCACTGTTCGGGCGTAGTTGCTTGTTTTCTCGTGTAAACGCACTTGTGCATAAATGTGTTTCTAATCTAATCTCGATACGTGCTAATATAATCTGTTTTATTCAACTTTCTCTGTTTGATGAATGTGTGCACCACCTCTATATATTCTAACCTAAAAAAGTTTTCTGTCAGAGATCGTTGTAAATTCGATTTTTTTTATCATTATCATCATCATTATTCTTTTCAGTCGGCCTATTCTCCGGTTTTCTCTAAGTGAAATTTTATCTAACGAAAAGAATGTTACTGGTTACTTTTACTTAACTTTTGGGATCAGCACCGCATTATCGGGGTGCCATCTTGCTAACTTACAGAATCAAGCCAATTATAATTAGCATACAATGTATATACATTGTGTATATGTCTGTAAGTGTCGATAGAAGGAATGATTACCTATAGAGTTTAACCCAAAGAGATAAATAGGATCACTGTCATACATACAGATACGCACAAAAAAACAATATCCTATATTAATAGTTTACGAGACCAGCTTGTCGATAATGTTCCAGTATCAAAAAGCTACACATGTTTAAAAAAGAAGCAGCCAAGATATTATATTTATAAAATACAAACTGAAGCAGAGAGGAAGTTGCTTGTAGGTGCGTGGGTCCTAACCAACTCCGATCGATTATGTCGCAAAAATAAGTACGTAGATGATATATACAATTTTAAATCCTATGTTTACAATTCAGTACGTGTGTTACCTTTTAGCGTTTCATTGATAGTCGGTAAGATAATACATGTTTGTTAGTTGTTCTTTCTATGAATGACGATCTGGTCTTCGATTTCTTTTTCTAGAGAATCAGACGTAGCTATTGCAGTCCACGTGACAGCTGGATATCCGTTAGTTTTAGGATGCCCGCTATTTTGGGACCCGAATGTGAGAAAATAGTTTATGCCCGGTTAAAGAAGATAAAAGAAAGAGAGAATAAAAAGGAGAGAGAGGAAAATACGGTACGAAAGAGAGAAAAGTGTCAGCAAGAGAAAGCGGAGACTGAGGAGAAAGTAAATAAGTAGAAAGAAATGAAGAAAAACACTAAGTTGGAGAGATAAAGCATGAAAGAAGAATAAAACGAAGCTTGCAATCAGAGAAATAAACGGAAAAAGATATATATATATATATATATATATATATATATATATATAAGACTAGATGCCTATGTCATAATACAACATTTACATTGCTCGGACTGTCATCCTCATCTTTGTTGCCATATTTATCGCAACGTTTCAGTCGTTGTACGCTCCGGCCTTCTTCAGGTGGTTGGAATGTTGAACTGAACCCTTTACTGTTCTAGTTCCACGTTCCATGTCTAATGGATGTCAGTTATCAGTTATCTCCTGTTAATTCCCCTTTCTAAGTTCTCCACCGCCTTAGCCAGGTATTGAACTCACACTCTTTGGGCCCTGTCACTGGATCTTACTAACGCCTTGTCAGTCATAATACAATTATATAAAGAAGACACATTAAAAAAAGTTAATGATACAGTCGCATCCTTAATTTAATCTAATGAAATCCTAAATAATGTCCTAATAATGACAAAGTTTTCGTATATCGCGTTTCCTCCTTTAGGATTTCATCGGACTAAAATAATGATGCGACTATATCATTAATATTTTTCTACTGAAGGAAGCTTCCCTCAAACAGTGAGAAATATTAGCTCGGGGATCCTATATACATTTTTGACAAGACGTGAATGTGCAGTGAAAGCTGATTCCGTTTGGTCACCTAGTTTTCTGTCTTTCTTTCTCGCTGTTCTTTCACAAATTCTTTCTCTTCTTGCTTCTCTTTTTCACTTTCCTTTTTCACTTGCTTTCTTTCCTCTTCTGCCCTCTTCCACTCCTCACAGTTCATCTTCATTTCATTCTTTCTCACTTCTTCTTTCATCGTTAAGCGTGTGTCAATATTAACGAACTGACATCAACGTCATTCACTCGCCTCTGCCAATCCCTCCTTTTATTTTGGCGTCTTCAACAATGCACTCCACTCTAGTGAGCTAGTGCAGTTTCTGTCAGTGCACGCCACTTGTTCCGATACGGAATCAGCAAACGGTAACAACGCCTTAAGTATAGATGTTCGAATACAAGTCAGCTTACCTTTTATTATTTCTTGAATGACACAACTCATTTCTAAGAATTACATTTGTGCTCTTTAAAATTTCCAATACTTACGATGAATAAATTTCATTATCAACACTGAAAAGTAACTAAAATAGTAATGGCTTCAACATAATAAAATAAACAAAGATCATATTACTTGGTCAGACTAGATTGCTAACCGAACGAGAAGATCTGTAATCTATATCAAATTTGTACGAGAAGTCTGGATTTTATTATAAGAGACATAATTGGGTCAGTTTTTAAAATAATGGAATGAATGCAAATTTCAAGGTAAATATTTACCATTGTGTTATAGAACAGTAAATAATTTCTATACTTTCATGATAAAAGTAGAAATATTGTTGACATTCACTACAAATAAAATGTTAGAAAGGAAACACTCATTAATACTGGAAAGATCGATAACAGATTGGTGAACCTATTTTCCTAAAAAAATATTTTAAGGGAAAGATTTTATAAATTTCAACCGGAAACAATACTAGCAGCTCGGTCAATGAATGTCAGATGTTTCCTCATAGGGAAACGACTAATATTACCATTATCCTTATTTAGAGTCTTTAATTCTTACGATTTACTTATTTAATAATAGCTATATGCACGGTCGTTGATAATCAAACAATTACGGATAATTCCGAAAATCTTCATGTCATTTCTTGTTCCGTTTGGTCTTTTCTTTTTGATTTTCTGACTTTAATTCTTTTATTCTACAATTTAGAAAAACAATAGAGAACTATTAATGACAATGAAGTATGAATTTAGATCATAATTATGGAGCTGTGGGTAGAAAAAGGTTAACCATTTTGTATACAGAATAGGAAGTTGCTAAAGACATTGAGTGCGGACAGATAAGTATATAAGTGAATAGTTCAGAATAAATGTTTCTAGGTTTTGCTATGAATGAAAATACGGCTGACTGCAGGCGATTATGTTCTGAATTTCTTTATCGAGTTGGAAGTCAGTAATATTCTTTGGTATTTCTTTTTTAATAATTAACTAATCAAATCATCCAAAGACCAACATCGACATTCTTTTTGATGAATTTGAAAGTGAAAGAAGAGCATTCATTCGTTTAACGGACAAATGCCGAAGTGAAGCTAGGATTTCGGCGCAATGTGAATTTACTTAACAGGAATAATTGGTGAGCACAACATCTGTAAAATTGTATCATTACATGTGTTACACGGATTGCTAAGAATGGAATCGTCAATGAGACACCGTTTGCTAAATCTGATCTCATCTAATCTCATCTGATCATTAAATATACCACCAGCATTTTCTTGTCGTCCATCATTTTCTGGTTATACCAAACAAAAATAACTTATTCTTTTCCCAGTATATAGTAATGGTTGTATGATGTATAAAGGATCAATTGAAACGTTATCTTAGACAAAAATGTTTTCAAAATGTTCGAACAATTCTTGGTATAATTAGATATTTTCTAGATTTATTTTAATTGAACGTTGTCTACATTTGCAACAATTTTATCATCATTCATTAGTTTGTTTTTAATATCAGAATAGTTAATCCCAAAATGTCTATTTACACTCACATTTTCTTTTGCTATTTATCCGCAGGAACAAATTTATATCTAGTTTATATTTTGCGCTTTTTAGATTATCATAGAACCCGCGAGATTGGAACCGCAAGATTGGCTATTGCCTAAACTATTCGAAAGGTCAGAAAGACAACTATCAAAATTCTTTATGAGAAAAGAAAAAAAAATAGGGACGTAGGAATGTCAAAAATAAAATATATAAGCAGAATGAATTCAACAAAATATTTCTAATAAAATAATTTCTGTGTTTTTTGTGTTTATCTGCAGATATGCGTCTTTATATGCAATCACATAATCAATGTCTGCTTTTATCACACGCATTAGCGTACACACGCACACACACATATGCATATGTGTATGTATACATATGTGTGTGTATGTGTGCGCGTGTCTGTATATGTGTTCATGAATATATACATAATATATATATATATTTATATATATGAAACTGTCAATGAAAAGAACTTCTACATCTTTCAAAGAATTCTTAAATTGACATTAAAACAAAATTAAGGGGTAAACATTTTAGAAGCAAATTTTAACCTCCAAAAGGCATACATTAACTATTCACAACACAAAACCAAACGATAACCTTCATCACTTCAACCCGCTCCCCCACCGTATATATATATATATATATATGTATGTATGTATATTCTACAAGTTCAGTATGCACGCCTTACGTATATCATTGTTAACCGTTATGCCACTGTGGGTTATCATTACACGTGTAACCTATTTCGAAAGAAGGAAATATTTACTTCTATTATAATATTAATAAGACTCTCCTTCTATTCCAGAATCTTCGATGGAATTTTCCAAACTTAAAATTCTATACATCTCGATAACCTATAGATAAAATGGCCCTTACGATAACAATCTATATATACATAAAATGTTTGAGAAAAGGCTTTTAATGCTCAATTCCTTTTGGTTTTACTTTTTGGTTACTTGTGAGAACTCATTTTATTTGGGCGTATCACGTAGTATATGAAGAGAAAGCGAGGCCGGAAAAGTGAAGGCAATTTTTTCTTTTGCAACCATCTGAAGAACAAGATATTTCTCTCATTTAACTTGACCACTTTCAGCGGTATAATTGTAGTAAGCAAATAACCTGAGAATACTCTCTGAACGTAAACTTTCTCGTTTGGATGCTTACTTGTCACTTCCTATGAATTTCATTATCAAAACCGCGTAAGATTCACGTAGACTTGTGACCTTACTAGTTTTTGTGTATTGTTTTCCTTCATGCATGAAACTTTGAACATGTTAACCATAATTTTTATTTTAAAACCACGTTTCAGAATATATTAAACATGAATTTATTGCTATTAATGATCAGTAAAGCCATTCTGTGTTCGGTTATGCGGTGTCCTTTTTCTATTACTGTTAAATCAGGAAACCACCCCCGGTACTGGGGGAAAGCATCAAAATAACACTAATCAACAACCGCGTTCTAATAATGATTTAATTACGTTATTTCGTGAACCCTAATTTAGCACATGTTCTGTACAGAACATTTCGTACGAACCGGCCTTTTAGCGCGATCAATGTTTCATTTTATCATTAAAGTTAACTTTGAATCACTCCTCGTCTGTTGAAGATAGCCGACGGCAGTTGAAGACGACAGCACATTCTCGATTGCCCATGTCCCCAGTATCCTCCCAATCAGGCGAAATGCAATAAAATAATAACCCAATAAGACCTTTACAATACAAACTTGAGGCATTTCAGACAATGAAATTGATGATTAGACTTATATAATTGACGTATTGACTTAGTTATATCCATATAATTTATATATTGTGACAAGAAGCCCTTTGCTCTTTGCTTTGGAATTAGAGTTCTCCGAAGGCGATGTTGAAAAGTTTTCATTCTGACCCATTTCCTTAAATCTGAAACCGAATTAAGTCTTTTTTTTGTCGTACAAGTCGCGCTGGTTTAAAATCTTTGTTTATTTTTGTGATAGGGACACCACATGTATTGCCCCTGTAACAACTGTGATTCCCTATTCCGGCTGGATTTGAATTAAGGGTTTTCCTTCTTCTTGACTGGTACCTATTTCAAGACAGGAGAGACCATTCAGCTCTGCTATTTAACTCACAGAAGAGATGGATCCATACGTTTCTCAAAGGATGCGAATAAGAACATAAAAAACACGTCCGGAATTTGAACTTTACTTAGCGATTTCTCTTTCCGAGTCGCTCACCGTTACACGATCCGTATTTAGGTTTATCGAATTCAGTATTTGAAATTTAAATTGTGAAGTCTCCTCTACATCGTATTTGCATTTTTATTACTCCATCTGCCTTTGTTTTTTCAAGATTCTTTTTTTTTCTCTCTATATATATATATATATATATATATATATATATATATATATATATATATATATATATATATATATATGAATGATAGAACAAATAAAACATTTAACAATTACTTCAAATCAGTATTAACCATAGAATATCGTTCTTTTCTAATAATTTTGGTTTTCCTTATAAAGAAAAATCAACTTCATTTACTCTCTATCGAATAAATAGTGAAAATATCGCACCATACAATAATAACACCATTATAGTCGTGTCATTATAACAAATGCGCCACAATTGTTTTTTGATAAAGTCTTTCTCTTCACAATTATTTAACTCTCTTTAAGAGCTTATTTCCGGTATCATGTCTTGAGGAATCTATGACCATCAATTGCATATTTTGTATTCTATTCCCCGATGAGACAAAATCAGTAGAGTAATAGAGAAATAGCAATAAAAATAACGCGAATCCTTGTATTATGTTTAACTGATATGAGGCCCTTTTTCTTCTTAAATGATTTCTGATCAGCCGCTGAGGGAGTGAAACTCTACGTTGGAACATCATTCTTGATTAATTAAATGAATTCTTAAGGGAGATAATTCCCAAATCTATATCGTTATCTGGAACAAGTTTCAGAACTTCCTGAAATAATTAATGTTTGCGCTTCATAGCCAGAGGCAAGTCAAAATTCATGTAGCAACAGAAGTGAAGACGAATAAAGTAGGAGCTGGCTATCCGTGGTATATATGTATCCCGAGGTTAGTGAAATTTGCGCTTAATAGCAAGCCATTTATACCAGGTAGATCCAAAATATTTTTACGATACACGGTTGATAGAGGAGACATAGCTTCCTAATAAAGAATACATTTGATTTCCACAGCAAAGCTACTGTAAAAACATAAAAAATTAGAAACATTTCAGTAGGTGATGAACGAAACATTAAACAAATGAGTTTTACTCCGACGGATCTGAGTTTAATGGTAGATTTGAGGATTAAATATTTTAAAAGGAGGACATAATTTAATAAGTACGATTAAAACGGACATATTAAAAGAATTTGGAAGAATAACAACATTTCACATTACCCTAAATTGGCAATATCGAAAAGGAAATGAAAAAAATGAAAAACAAAAACAGGTCAGATGGTTGTTACTTTCTCATTCGAGTTCCATCGAGGATTGGGTTCAGCAACTAAAATCAACAACACCAGATACGATGTTATAATATATATATATATATATATATATATATATATATATATATATATATATATATATATATCAACATCATTACTTCTATTTAAGGAAAAATGGCTAAAAGGACTTAATACAAATTAACTCTAAAACCTTAAGGTGAAAATCAGAGTGAATCTTCCGCCGCACGTTAATATTCGTTTAATTGAGGCTCAGTTATAGATGAATTAAAACAGTAAATAAATAAATAGACTTTCCCTACATTAGCTAGTATATTCGTATTAACCATAGTTTCCAGGCTTTGTTCTAACTATGTCGTCAATTACGTTATAATTTACAATCAATAATATGCTAGGGAGGTAGAACGTACTTTTCAACTTAACATTGTTTGGCCAGTAAATTTAATATGTTTTAAAAAATATTTTCGAAATAGTATTATTATTAAAGACTTGTGTGATCTCTATGTCTTTTCACTTACATCTTACCCCATTGAAATATATTTTGCCAAGTAGTTTTGTCGCTGTGAATATGAATATTATGTTGATTGGTCCAATTGCGGATAAGTGAAACCGCGGTTGCCAATCTGTAGATGATAAAGTTCTAATGTAATTTACAATCAAACGCATGCTACTTTACTGGGAGGAGAAAGAACGTGAAGATTTCTGAAACTGAAGTACCTTATTCATTGAAGATGAGCTAACCAATGAAAATAACATGTTATTGTATTTTCTTAAATAATGTTTAAAGTTAACGATGTGTGACAGTGAAAGCAATTGACAAATATTGTTTTAGCAACGAAAAATCTGCCCTTTAGTGTACAAAAGATTTGAGTTTGTCTAACAACACTATCAAACTGCCAGACTTATTTGTTCATTGTTCTCATTTAATAGCTATTACGAGATAATTACTGATTTACTACACAATACCGAATCTCGTTATTCTGAACCTGTAAAGATAACGTTTCTTTATATGTTTATTTACATTATACGTAAATTCTCATTGTTTCTACGGTGGTAAGTAGAAGTGACAAAACTACTTTTCTATGTATATGTTTCAGGCATTAGACTGATTTACAATCAGCAACAGAGTATGAGGACTGAGATCTAATAATGTTCATTAATGAAATCATTAACGAAATTTTCAAGGCTAAGACTGTTAACTTCTTTTAATACATTATTTACAATCAGACTAGCATTCGCATCTTAGTTTTTATTACTATAATGTTTCAGTTATTGCACCATCCCGCCTTCTTCAGGTGTCTGTCGATAAACTTAATCTTCAGGGAATTTTAAACAGAACCTTCATTTAAACTACGTTGTCCATATCTAAGGATAGCTCTTCTAGTTTTTACTGCTTCTACTGCTGCTGTAGCCTTGCTGTCAATACTTTCTTCGTCGTCTATTCCCCCTCCTCTGGGGTATGGGTTAAACAGCAGGGCTAATTCGGCACTCTTGGCTTGAGCTGTCGACCTGTCTCGGAGAATTAAATCCCTTAATTCAAAAACAGTCTGAAGCGCGAACATCTCCATCAGATTATCCTGCCCTAGACACATCACTGATGTTACGGTCGTGGGGGTACACACGCGTACATATCTCAGCGATATCTCTCTCTCTTGATATATATATATATATATATATATATATATATATATATATATATATATATATATATATTTATTATAATTTTTATAATTTTTTCATATAGACAAAAACATTTACTCACTACAAAGATGCAACTTCGTTTTGGTGCATTTCAATTGCACCTTGACTTGTGAGAACCAAAATTGGTTATGAACAATTCTGCTTGTAAGCAGTATGTATGTGAAACATCACTTTCTTTTTCCATTTGCTTGAGAAAAAATATACATAAAGCAAAAAGGTGACAGAGTGAAACAATAGTGTTTGTTGCTAGTACTTTGGTGAAGGATGAGTGAGATGTTAAAGTGGTGGTTAGACTGGAGAAATTCCTTGTCGATAACAACGGTCAAATGTTTAGGTACAAGGTTTGGAAGCCTTCTAAGAGTGAGGGGTGGAGGAGGAAAGGTGGAAATAGGAGATAGTAATACAATGAAAGGAGTAGGGGGGATAAATTCAAACAATACTTATAGTACTAATTGGGATTGTTGTTTCTGGTTGTTATAAAAAAACAAGCTAAATCAATGAAAGTGTTTTTGTAAATTAAGAAATGTAGAGGTGAGTGATTTTTTCTTGGTATGTTGTAAGTTATCCAGGTTAAAAGAAATAATTTAAATCAGTTTCGATTTAGAAATTAAAATATAAGTAGAACATTATATAAAAAGTATGGGATATTAATATAACTTTTATAATCTAATTTTGACCTATTCTTCGACAGTATAAGTATGGATGTAAAACAATTTATCTGAAAATATTACTAGTATTATATATGCGCAAAAAAATTTAGAATGATAATCTAGGATAAATTAGTGGAAAGGTATGTAAGAGAGTAGGAATTATATCAAATAAGGTTAGTTATAATTTTAAATGTTTAGATTTATGGATTTAAGAATTTAGCGAGATTGTAATGTTAGATCTTTAATATATCTGCAAAAGACGGCGGTTTCATATCTTTGGGTTAATAATTGGGTGCTGTTCAAAAGTTCAATGATACATATTTCTCCTACAAACATAAGAAACAAGGTTCTTTCAAAGATTTACAAGTTCTGGCTTGTTTTAGGATTTTTCATTTAACATTAGGTGTTTTTCCTTCCTCCTTCAGTTTCCAAAAATACTTCGAAGGTGATGTCATATTGCATTTGCCTGCATTTCTAAAGGAGGATATGTAAAATCGATCGTTAAAAGGTCTTCTAGTTGATCCCACATACAACAATATCCCTGGCGTTTTCATTTGATGAGATATAGCATATATACACAACGGATTTAGTTAAGCACCTGTTTTGTAATAGACATTGATCGGAGATTCTGTAATTACATAGCTCTTTAACTTGGGGTGTATTAGAATTTGGGTTTGGGTTTTGTTTATTATCGTTATGAAGTTTCAGTATTCTATTGTTGTGCGATTTTAAAATTTTATCTAGATTTCTCGGACATAACTAATTTTTAGGGTATTACGGTTGAAGATTTGACTTAATTTACTCTTCAAGGGAAAGTGCTTGTTAATTAGATTTAAGAATTTGTATCCTAATTTGGTACGGACTAATTTGTTGAAGGGAGGTGTATGCCAAATTATTCTCTTTCCCCTATTGTTTTTTTTGTTTTTTTTTAGAGTAACTACAATTTTCTCTATATTTAATTTCGGAAGATTTGTAACCACGGTCGGTAAGGATTTTTTTGTAAACAATTTTGGGTTTATCGAATATTTCTTTGTTAAAAGAGTACTTGTTGATACGGCGTTCAACGGATGATGAACGAAATAATAATAACTAGCGCTGGGTAATTGGAATTAAGATCTATATAAATGGGGTTAGCGTTATTTTTCAAGAAGGGTTGGAGATTATTTAGGGCTAAGATTAAGGTTACATCTAAGAAGTCTACTTGTTTTATGTTAGAATTAATCTTAACCTTGAGGTGTAAAGATTTGAATCAATTTCCTCAACTTGTCAACCTTGCTTCTGGTAGAATTATTTACTACCATCAGGCCATCGTCCCTATAAATCCATATACTGTTTAAAATAATTTCATTATGTGCAGTGAGATTGTATAAAATAAATAGTCCGACTAAGTCCGAGGACTCAGCACAATCTAGCGATCCCATCGATACATCAAAGTTTTCACCTGATTTTTTTATCCATTGTTCGTTGTTGTGGATTATAATTGATTTTCTGCAATTTAGGATGATGTCAATTTCATCCTTAGAGATATCGGATTAAAACTCGACAAACTCCACTGCTTACAAGCAGAATTGTTCATAACCAATTTTGGTTCTCACCAGTCGATGTGCAATTGAAATGCACCAAAACGAAGTTGCATCTTTGTAGTAAGTAAAAGTTTTTGTCTATATGAAAAAAATTATAAATAATTATTGCTCTACTATCAGTATTGAGCCCTCTTTTGGATTAATGCTGTGAACATTAGAAATTATATATTATTTTCGTTCTCATTGCATCAGATATATATATATATATATATATATATATATATATATATATATATATATATATATATATATATATATATATATATATATATACACGATACGATGGATAAATTATCGTCTAATTTGGACAAAAATGAAAATAACACTGACATCTCATTTTAACAGATATAGTTATCAAAATTACACAAAAATATCTCGAAATACTTTTATTTATTGCTTTAATTGAAACAAAAAACTTATTTTGAAATACTAAAGAGAAAATTTATTCAATAAAAGCGCCATTGGCTTCAACCCCGGCCTCCGGACGACTTCGGAATCTTGGAATCTGTTCTGGACAGGCTCCTTGTTTAATTTGGTGAATGCTGCCACAATCCTAATCTTCAGTTCATCTTTGTTGTTAGAAAAAAATTTGTTGGTTTCTCGCTCAACTGCGCCACACATCATAATCGAGTGGGTTGCAGTCTGGGTAGTTAGGTGGCCGAGTCTAAGGGGTAATGTGGTTGCAGAAATTGTCTGACAGCGCTGACTAGGTTCACCTGTCTGTGTGTCATGGTGCAGAGTCCTATTGTCAGACATAGGTTTTTTCCAGCAACAACTCTTTTGACCCAGGGCAACAATACCTACTCGATATAGACCTCCGTATTGAGTGGAGAGATGAATGGAAGCATAACTTCGCCATCACTAGTGATCCCTTCCAACACCATAATGTTGACTGGATATATCATCCAACTCTTTCCGAATCCTCTGCACCGCCCTCAGATTGACAGAAATTGACTCTGAAATGTTAGTATTGGAGCTTCCGGTGCGAATGCCAAGCAGTACAGCATTATGTTGCTCTTTTCTCACAGACGGTGCACAACTGACACTACTATACTGTGCAGTCGACAAAATAAAAAAAAAAAAAACAACGCGCATGCGCGAAATTAAAAATATAAAATGGCTACAATTTACTTGTCGCAATCTGTATATATCCGGAATTAACATTTTCCTTAAAATTATACTTTTTATACAATATACACACGCAGAAATATGCATAGACAGGCGCATATGCACGCACACTCGCAAAGAGCGTATATGCTAACGAGTGAAGACTCTTGGAAATATCTTTAAACAAGTGATAAAGAAAACCGCCTTGCTTTGTTGCATGTAGACAAAAACTTTAGCAAATTTCCTTAAGCATTTTTCATGACTCCAATATAATATATGCTTTGCAGAGGCACAAAATAATTTCCATGATTACATTCATCTGGAGACAGCATCCTGTTTATTACCCAGCAATGAACGTGAATTCCCGCTGAATATGAATCGATTTTGATCTCTTATAGAATATATAAATAAATAAAAACAACTTACCCAATTACGTGCTACGTTTGTTTACTTATTAAAAACGAGTTCCACTCACCTGAAAAACAAAAGAAAAACATTTTAATATTTGCTGTGTGTTTTAGCTATCAAACATAATTTTTTTATATAAAGAAAAATTGTTAATACGGACAAAACAACTGGTTTATCAAGAATTTCATGCAGTTGAAGTTAGGTCTTTTTCTGTAAACGCATCTGTGGAAATCGTTGAGTTATTATTAGATATGACAGCGAAATTAGAAATTAGAGCTTAACAATAATCTAAATGTTAATGAGCCTGCTCTAAATTATTATTATTATTATTATTATTGTTATACTTTTCTAAAAGAAAGCAGCATTCAGAAAAGTATATATATATATATATATATATATATATATATATATATATATATATATGTGTGTGTGTGTATGTGTGTGTGAGAATGAGTGTGCATGTGCGTGCGTGCGCGCGTGAGTGTGTTGAGAAAATTAATGACAAAACTGAAAAAATTTCATGCGATGCGTTTCGTTCTTTAGGACTTCATTGGACTAAAGGAATGTTTACATTGTTGTAATATATGAAACTTTATATAACATATTCTTAAATATATAGGTGTATATGTGTGTGTGTGTGTGTATGTAAATGTAAATGGCGCAGCCACTCTTATCCGAGAATGCCAGTCTGCTAGAGCAGCTAGCTAATCCCCATTACAGACGACTGCTCAGGCACATTTAGATTTGTTCCTCGGCCTGTGCCACTTTAAATTCCCTTCAAAGCCATTTCAACACAGTCTTTGTAATTCAAAAGCATTTTAACATGTAAATCACCTAGATCAAAAGAAATTATATTGATGGTTAGTTTCTGTCTTTTGATTTGAAGAGTCATTAAATGTTTTATATTTGTAAGCAATTGGATTATCAGACAATTCTTGTCAAATCTGATGGTAATTATGTTATGGATTTGTATATATATATATATATATATATATATATATGAATCCTAGCATCTGAAACAAAGTTTAGTTCAAAATATGAAATTTCAACAGCATAATCGCTGCACTGGTTTTTCGATTTCTACATTATTTCCTTGAAAATCACCAATTCTAATCGAAAGTACTCGGAACATTGCACATAAATTCGGCAAGTTCCTTTGCTCGACATCAAACAACTTATTCGACACAAAGAAAAGTCATCAAAATTTTATCTGAAAAGATATTTTATTTGTTCTATGCTATAATATATATATATATATATATATATATATATATATATATATATATATATATATATCGAAATAAAAGTATAAAATTTAATATTACAAGACATATTAAAACAATATTAAATAATAAAAAAAAAACAAAAAAAACTCAACAACAAGGGGGAGCAGCCGGTTTCGCTCCTGCTCGTCAGGCTTCCACGGAGATTCAATATTAAAACAGAGAAATATATATATATATATTAATCGATTCAAGGTGATAATGCCATTAAAACGCAAAGGACTACTGGAAATGAAAGATTTTAGAAGGTGCCAGAAACCAATCCCAAGCAGGAAACAAAGGATAAACCCATGCATGTGGTCAAAAGAAGAAACCGGAAACTCAGTTCAAACTGTAAACAGGGGATAAACGTCTACGTCTGTTCAAAGATAGAGGAGAATTTGAACTGGACGCTAAGTAAACATATCTACACATGTTGAGGTAAAAAGGAGAAATAAACAGTAAATAAAATTTCCGAGTTTATATGGAGACGTTAGAAGTACAGATTTGAAGTTGATATCAGGTGAAAACGGAAGCTCACCCCTAAACAGGAAACAAACGATAAAACTCCACTTCTGTTCAAAAGACTAGGGAAGGAGTATGAAATATATATATATATATATATATATATATATATATATATATATATATATATATATATATATATATATATATATATATATATATATATATATATATATGGGGGGTTGTGTGTTTGTATATGTATGTTGTATTTGTGTGTGTGCATATGTGTGTTGCAGCTGTCAGGTTTAAAGATGATTATTCCTAACTTAAATAATGCTTAATTTACAATAAAACATAAAAACTTGTTTGTTTATATATATATATATATATATATAATGTTTTTTTTTATGTTTATATATATATATATATATATATATATATATATATATATATATATATATATTTGCGCCCACTGACATTTAGTGACGCTCGTTGCACGTCTCCAGAGACCAAACGGTAGGCCTTTATTGGGTAATGCATTTCAGCATTGGCGACAGCGATGCATATGAAATAGCCGGTCGCCTCTGATGTTTCAGATTTTACTATGCAGGACCTTTCTATCGCAGACGGTAGTTCATAGCTAATACTGGTAATTTATGTGGAGAATTATTACTTTGTAACTGGAAATTTGCTCTGTAAAATGGTGGTATTGTCTTCTCTGTATCTGTTGTACTTTCTGTGGAAATAAATGGAAGGCATTCTTAGTTTCAGGTGTCTCTCTCATGTGTGTATCTCTCTCTCTCATGTGTGCGTCTCTCTTTCTCTTGTGTGCGTCTCTTTCTCTCTCTCATGTTTGCGTCTTTCTCTCTCTCATGTGGGATTGTGTGTGTATAAGGCAAATAACAAACTAAAGAAAGTAGAATATTAGAGGATTATTAAGGTTATTTCACATAGACCTTTTTATGGCTGTTTCTGTATATATTTTTTAACTTCAAGTAGCATTCATAAAGTGACTTGACAATGCAACGCAAAATTCTGTTTGAGAGTTTTTACCAGTAAGCAGTGTAATCGTTCTCCTTTTTATTTGCTGTGCTTGAATAGCATGCGTGACTGATTTCCATCTTGGAGTCCTTAAAATGCTCAAAGAAAAAAAACAAAACATTTTTTCCAAGTCTGAAAAGAATTGCATAAAAATGTTGCATTGATTTCTTAGAGTTTACTTTTAAGGCGCACGACCCGGCAATGTGAAATTAGAATAATTGTTGGTGAAGTGTAAAAAAAAAAAAAAGAAAAAAAAAGATGTTGATTTAACTGTTATAAGCTCATGTAATTGTTATTTTTCTTCTTCTTGACCGGGTCCCAGGTGCAATTCTAAATGCCAAATCTGTTCAGGTAAAGTGGCATCAAAGGCTTATAACTGGGTTTAGCGATAGTTCAAAAGCAATCTTACAAGTACTATTTTATGACATTACTTGTGTAGTAGAGATAGTTAAATTATTCTAAAAAATATAAGAATGAAAAGGACAGCTATATATACTTTGATGTAGAGTTGACGTTATGGAGAGTCTATTTTTTAAATAACTGACAGGCAAATGAGAAATGTGTAAAAGGCTTGGAAATTGATCTAGTTAAAATGTTACTTCAAACTGTATATACCAGTTCAAGCTCAACTGAAGCGAAGTCTTCCTAATAATGATTGTGAATATCTTTTTATAGGGAAGTGACATGAAAATTGGATGTGCGATTAGTGTAAAGGTTAGCAAATCAAAAAGGAAATTCAGTGAGCCGAGTTCGAATTAGGGTGGAGTTCGTTACATTCACTTTATCACAAAGAAAATTTGAAAAATAATGAATTCCTCTCTTTCCCTTCTCTCAAGTGTGAAAGAAACTAAAATCATTGAATTAAAATGAAAAGTAATCGGATACGTCAGTTGATCTTGCCCTAGACTTACGGCTGCTGTTATGTCTTCCGTATATGTCCTGATCCTATCTCGATGGTGGCTTTCCGACTCGTTTTCTTGTTCGTATTCGAAATCAAAATAACTTAAAAATGAACAAATTCGTTGACTGAAAGTGATACTGTAGGGGAACAATGATGCCTTTTGAATTTACATTTGCATTTTTACACGCTTAAGAAATATCAAAATGAAATTATGCGTGTTTCTGCGAGCATTGATGAAATAATGGAACAACAAGAAACGCTTTGATTACTTGGATTAATATCGGATAGAAAAATCTTCATTTTTTGCAGTGGCAACTTTGTTTCTATATAAGGTTTTCATTATTAACTTGGATTTATAGGCTCCAAAGATATAAAAAAAATATCCACATTAAGCCAATGAATCCTTATAATTAAAGCAGATTTTCTTTCTATCAGGTATTATTCTATAATAATACAGCTAATACCTCCAAGGTATTAGCTGTAAATAATAATGTTTGGCGCATCTATAATTTTAAAAAAAAAGTTTTTATATGATTTCTTGAATAATTTACTTCTGTATTTCACAGTACCACATATTATAGCTCATTATGATAAAATAACTGTCCAGGTTTAATCACCTGTAGATATAATTACTTACATACGCTCATTTCATTTTCGTACTTCTCGATTTTTGATTGATTGATTATTTTAATATTTTTACGACTTATCAACACTTTATGGATTAGTCGAAACATATGTTGTATTGTAAGAGTAATTCTTCTTTTTTCGAGTAATATTACATTAACAATGATTTTTTCCAGATGCAAGCTCTACTATTTAATCCATAGCCTGGGAGAGGAGATGGATTCATACATTTTCCAAGGGTATTTGTGCTTAAGTAAATTAAAACACCGGTTTCAGATTTCTCATTCCGAGCAGCTATCCATTACACGCCCCCGCACATCCACATCTATTGAATCTGAAGAAGCAATGGTATAGAGAGTTGTTCTATTTGAATTTTTAACCAGAAATAGAGTCACTTGATGCTGCCTACATCTCCTGTAGTGTGTTATGCCCTCCGCCCTAAAATGTTGTATAACGGGTTAATACATTTTGACTCGTGTATAAACAATATTTTCCTATAGACTCAAGTATAAACATATCCAATATTTACCTAGAGATTTAAGTATAACAAATTTCGACAAGAGTAGTCGTAAATTTCACCAAAACCCAACTCAACCCAGAGCTATCGAATAGAAATCCATATCTTTATGTGTCAGTTTATTTTTTAGTCCTTTTCTCTACCTGAAACGTCAGTTGTGGCGTGAACATCGTAATCTGGTTTTATTTCAATGTAATGAAAATTTAAAAAAATAACATTGAAAGATCAAAAACACACCTGACTAAGCTCCAAAACAAGAATCAAATAATTATGAAAGCAACAAAATTCACCGAGACATTTTTAATTTTTATTAAACTCCATAAGAATCATATTTACTGATGTATGAGAAACTATAAAAATGCGTTAAAAGGCAAAAAACCCCCCCAAAAAACACAAAAACAAACAAACAAAAAACCAAAAATAAACAACGATTGAAAAAATTGCTTCAATGTACATATTAAGTAAACACATATGCATAGCACACACAATGCTAAACATTGATTAAGAATAAAGAATATCGTCTTTGGAGCTTTAGAATTAATGTCTACAATTGAACACGTAACTCAGACGCTATATGGCAATCGATGTTAAAGACTACAGTCGCAGTCAAGGGGATTTTGTTAAATGTTTTTTAGTTTAGAAATAAATTATGAAACTGAGCATTCACCGGATAATTTTATCATATCAACTTTCTATCAAACTTGATAAATAAATTTTGAAATTAAATGTGTGATAATGGCACAATAAGATCTTTGTAAAAATGCGAATTCCTGCAACCGGCTATAGAAAAAATGACTTTTGTTTGTGGACCATATGGTTTATCTAATGCTATTCGACAGGATCCTCAATACACCACTACCTTTTTTCTTTTTAATATAATTATTATGTTTAGTGTGTACAGAAGTTTGAATAGATATCTCTGTTTTTAAACAGTTCAAACATATATAAAAAACTGTCTACCTACATGGGAAAAGTGAAAGCCTTAAGAAAAAAACGTGCTTTTCCATATTGACACAAGTTGACCTCCGGAGAAAGACACATTTTCTTTCAGGGTATGAAGTCGGTATTATCAAGAGACAAAGGAAAGCAGATAACCTCAACTGAAAGTAATTTTGTACTTTATTATAAGGGGGAATAGGGAATGAAGAATTTAGTGGAGTAAGATTTTAGACAATGGTGCCAGTGCAGGCAACGTAGAATGTTTCGACATAATATCAGTCAAAGTAGCTTGTCTAGTAATCAGATTATGCAACACTCTAAGAATAATCTCAGTATATGCACATTCGTCGAAAAGTTCTTTAAGAAATTGAAGGGTTTTACGAAGACATTGCTTGCGTTATAGACGGACAGAAAGGAAATTAACCATTTTGATAGCCGACTTCAAGGGCAAAATCAAAACCATAAGAATATAATATAGGAAAATTTGGAACAGGGAAGAGGAATTAGAGAGCTGTAACATGAATTAACATCTCAGAAAGATTAAATATCAATCAGAAATACATGTTTTTATAAACGAAAAGTTTGTTTTTTCGTATGAACTTGAAAACGGCAAAATGGTGAATCAAATAATAGCTGATAAAACCAGTAGCTTTATAAATGTAACATTTATAATTCATTATGGGAAGGGATCATAGAATGGTCACCTACAGAGTCAGACGTGTCTTTAAAAGTGTAGCAAACAAAAGGATTCCCAGAAAGCAAACATGGTCACCTACAGAGTCAGACGTGTTTTTAAAAGTGTAGCAAACAAAAGGATTCCCAGAAAGCAAACATGGTCACCTACAGAGTCAGACGTGTCTTTAAAAGTGTAGCAAACAAAAGGATTCCCAGAAAGCAAACATGGTCACCTACAGAGTCAGACGTGTCTTTAAAGGTGTAGCAAACAAAAGGATTCCCAGAAAGCAAACATGGTCACCTACAGAGTCAGACGTGTCTTTAAAAGTGTAGCAAACAAAAGGATTCCCAGAAAGCAAACATGGTCACCTACAGAGTCAGACGTGTCTTTAAAAGTGTAGCAAACAAAAGGATTCCCAGAAAGCAAACATGGTCACCTACAGAGTCATACGTGTCTTTAAAAGTGTAGCAAAACAAAAGGATTCCCAGAAAGCAAACATGGTCACCTACAGAGTCAGACGTGTCTTTAAAAGTGTAGCAAACAAAAGGATTCCCAGAAAGAAAGCAAACATGGTCACCCACAGAGTCAGACGTGTCTTTAAAAGTGTAGCAAACAAAAGGATTCCCAGAAAGCAACCATGGTCACCTACAGAGTCAGACGTGTCTTTTAAAAGTGTAGCAAACAAAAAGGATTCCCAGAAAGCAAACATGGTCACGTACAGAGTCAGACGTGTCTTTAAAAGTGTAGCAAACAAAAGGATTCCCAGAAAGCAAACATGGTCACCTACAGAGTCAGACGTGTCTTTAAAAAGTGTAGCAAACAAAAGGATTCCCAGAAAGCAAACATGGTCACCTACAGAGTCAGACGTGTCTTTAAAAGTGTAGCAAACAAAAGGATTCCCAGAAAGCAAACATGGTCACCTACAGAGTCATACGTGTCTTTAAAAGTGTAGCAAACAAAAGGATTCCCAGAAAGCAAACATGGTCACCTACAGAGTCAGACGTGTCTTTAAAAGTGTAGCAAACAAAAGGATTCCCAGAAAGCAAACATGGTCACCTACAGAGTCATACGTGTCTTTAAAAGTGTAGCAAACAAAAGGATTCCCAGAAAGCAAACATGGTCACCTACAGAGTCATACGTGTCTTTAAAAGTGTAGCAAACAAAAGGATTCCCAGAAAGAAAATATGTCCTAATCCATTGAGAACAACATGGAATTTCAGGGAAGAAATCAAGAACAGATTCCGGGATTTGTGAAATGACAAAGATAACAGAAAATTATAATGAAGAAATCAATAGGGATAATAGTAAAAATGAAAATACAATGATAAAGAGAAATACTCAAAACTAGTAATCATTAAAAAGATGATAAATATAGTCATAAATACTAGAAGCGGTCAAACTGAAAATGCCGAATGAAATAAACTAATGAAGAAAAAGAAAGCACAAAAAGAAAGATGAAAGTGGAAAGAATTGTCAGGAAAGATAATAGCTTGAAATATTCAAACCCACATAAGTAAACACTTACTTGAAGAAGCAAAAAAGTTAACAAATGTAGTTATAATATGTTAAGAATATCGAAATTAAAACTACCTCTCCGGCAGATAAGAGTGATGTTACTTGAATAAGGCTTTTACTTCAAAATGAAAAGCATCATGCAAAGATAGCATAGTAACAGACCTTTTGAAAGATACAGGAAATAATTCTACAAACGATTAGCACAACTATTTTCTCTGTGTATTTGAAAAAGGAAAAAAAGAAGTAATAAGAACCGTGCAAACTTATAAATCGATTAATAAATACCAATGAATTAAATAAACACTAGCGAAGCAATCAGGTAGGTTTTCAGAGTGTTTATCCAAAAATAGAGTATCAACCAACAATAAATCAAAGGATGGAAAAAGGTAACCGAATATAAAGCAATATTTCGTTTATCATTTATGTCTATAAAAATGGAATTTGTCTATATAGGACATGGGATAGTCTAACTCATTCCGAGAGCAGGGTATTAATGAAAAGTATATAATGTTATTGAGAATATATACGAGGACAGAACTAAGATAATTCGACTATACAAAGACAGAAATAAGGAGTGGGGAAGAAGCATAAAATCTGATATTGTGTGAGTTATTATAAATTATTATAAGTTATATATCATTATGTTTTGATAGTGAACGATATTATATGCTGAAGGATATTTAGTCAAAATTATTTTCTAGACGTTCTGTCGACATCAATTGGTTAACTGATAAATTTAGCCTGTTTAAATTATTTTTATATTTTTTTCATTTTATCTATAGACTGTCGCACATCCAGATCTGGTTTATGAAAAAACTAACTAAAAAATGCTGTTCATAATATTTTTTTCACAATAATTGATAATCGTTATCAAGAGCGTTTATTATATCAGTTTCAAATAAAAAAAAAAAAAAATTTTTTGATTTGTTCGTATTTTCTAGAAATCTTATTTTAATTCAACTGGTCATTTATCTAAGGCACATGATGTCATTTATAATATATCTTGTAACTCTATGTAAGTGATTTAATTTAGTCTAAAGTATTTATTATAGTCACAAAACATCATAGCACCAAAAACTATTGTTAATGTATATTGCTAATGTTTTTGTAAATATATAAGGATGTATTGTGAATTCAAGAACGAGGAACAGTTGATTTTACAAGAAATGTATAAAATGGGTGGGTAATGGTGTACCGAATTGGCAGGAACAATCAAAATTCAACTCTGACATGGAGTCGAGCCAAAACTACATTAAATTTTGCCACTATTCCATTTATCTCGTAAACTGAAGGAAGAATTAATGCTCACACAGAAATTCTAAACGACGTGAAATAAATTTTAACTCTCACTCTAAAGATGCTGAAAAAGTTCTCTTAAGTGTCTTTGATCTATTTGAATAAATGAATTGCAGAAAATTATCATCAAATACGAAAAAGTTCAATTATTCCTTTGCAGCGATCGTATCAGTCAAAATTTGTATGTAAATCTGAAGCACACTTTCTCCATAAACACACACACACACACACACACACACACACACACACACACACATATATATATATATATATATATATATATATATATATATATATATATATATTTGAAGGAAAAACTTTCATGTCTAGTCGGCAGAACTAGATATATTAAGACGATGTTCCCTTCACTACTAGAAAGACATTATTTCTGTCACCAATAAGGGGAGACAACTGTGAAAACTAAGCGTCGTTTCTGCCACTTTATAGACAGATAGAATAATTGCCTTGCTGATAGCAGTGGAATTTATCGCTCGTCTAACAGTGGATTAAAAAAAATCGATCGACTCTCCCAGTCCAGTTGTCGATAGTCATCGGTCCTCATTTCGCCAGTACGAGTCGTCGATGGACGTTTGACAGGCAGGTCAATTAATAGTCGGCTTCTTGCGGCGAGGTTCTTCAGACAAAAATAAATTGTCCTGTCCAGAACAAGTCAAATCAATAGACAGAACTTGCTGGAGGAGGGTTCATGTAAAAATGAACATATACGTTCAAGAAATTTGTTACCGGTTGCGTATTACTCTATATTTGCGCCGGCTGATGTCAGTTGAGTATTGGTTTACATCAATAAGAGTAAATTCACTTGAGCGTGGAGTAATAAGCGTGTATAAGGTAGCGTATGATGTTGCCTTGGATGATTTCTATCTAGTGAATGACGATGCCTTGGATGATTTCTATTAATTTTTTTTAGGTGGTCTTAAAGAAAATCGAGAAAGGATATGTTGTTTTTACTGCAAAGTGAATATACGGCTGTACATTTCATGGCTCTGAGTTAGTCTTGTTTGTTGAGCCGAGAACATTTTAACGCCTTGGATTATGGGTGTACGTGTGTGTAAATTGAAAAAGAGAGCGTAAGTAATGTTATGTTTACAGAAAAATATTCAATTTACTGCAAATAAAGAAACGATAAACAAAATAACTTAAACATTTCAAACTTATTTTTATGCTTTGTATTTCAGCTGCAACTAGAGAGTTATTATTCATAGGACTGCTTTGTTGACCAAATTGCTTGGACTGGCATTAAATAGCATCGGTTTGGGAAATTTTGCCTTCAGCTTTTAAACAAATTATCGTACATTTCCCTGATGAGGGAAAAGGGAAATAAAACAAAATACACGTCGCGATCAGACCCGCCGGAGCCATCAGAAATGTGTCTTAGTCTAAAGAGCAAAACAAAAAACTCTATGGCAAGGTGGTGGATGCTGCAAAGTATTTCGAAATCAATGCCAAAACGGCAGCACACAATCTCCATCACATGCTTCATTATAAAGGAACAGCCAGAACAAATCGACGTCTTAAACCAATTAACATCAGTAAAAGCAATTGGCACCTGAAATGAGTTGTTCTATAAATTTACTTTTAACATTAACATCTTTTCAGAAAAATCTTCATTTCTACAATTTTTTTGCCTAGCTTAGAATTTTGACTGAACTGCTTACAGTTTACCATTAAAAATGGCAGCTTTCAGCTCAATTTGGAGCAATGATCAATCAAGGTATCTAAAGTGCGTGGGAGATAAACATTCAGAAAAATATTTATACATTCTTCATGAAATATTTCTAATATTCACTAGTTATATTGAGAAAACAACACTTTTTGATAGATGAGAAAACATTTTATCACGTCGCAGTTCGAGAAAAGGTAATAATAATAAAGGTTTTCCTTGCTTAATGGTATCCTTAATGCTATAGAAAGTCTTCTAAAATTTAATTTGCATGGAAATAGTCTTGAATTATCGATATCATTAAATAAAGGCATTTGTTTCAAAAATAGATGTATCGATAAATTATTGCCATATAGCAGGAAGACTGTTTTCTGAGTGTTGTATTCCTCCTCTTGTACACGCCTATCTCAGTTTTTCGGGGCTGCTGCCATGTATCCAGGGTAGTTGTTACGTTGTAGGTACTACTTATACTGACCAATTCTTTATCTAATGTCTCTGGGTCGCCACATGCTCGGTGTTGTAAGCAGCGGACGATCCCTTTCTTTACGCTGTATAGATGGTGGGAGTCCAGTGAATGTCGGTTTACGGTATACGGATGTCTTGAACCCATGTTCTATTCGAGATATTAGCACATCCAGGAATGGGAGTGTGTTGTTACTCTCTTTCTCCATTGTGAACTGCATCGAAGGTCTTATTGAGTTCATATGGTCCAGTCGAACCTGAACATCTTCCTGATGTGGCCAGAGTATGAAGGTGTCATCTACGTACTTTAACCATATAGTTGGCTTTAGAGATAATGATTCTAATGCCATTTCCTCAAAGTATTCCATGCATATATTCGCCATTGCTGGTGATAATGGCGAGCCCATTGCTAAGCCCTCATCCTGTCGATATATGTGTGATCCCATTCCGAAGTGTGTTGCTTGTGTACAGAAAGTCAACATCTCCATCAGATTATCTATTGGAATACTGGTCCGTTCTTCTCGGGATGAGTCAGATGCTGAGAGTGCCTCCTCCGTGGGTATTTTGATGAACAAACTCACCACGTCCAAGCTCACCATCTGTTTGGATAGGATGGGAGCATCTTTGATTATTTCCACGAAGTGGGCGGAGTTTCGGACATATGAAGGAGACTTTCCAATCAATGGGTCAATTATATCTACAAGGAAGCGACTCAGAGGGTGGCACACGGAGCCTTGGCAACTAACAATCGGCCTGAGTGGAATACCGTCTTTGTGAATCTTAGGGAGACCGTATATGTGAGGTAGCTTGGTGTAACCTTGCGATAACTGTCTATACGTTTTAGTCCGAATAATGTTAATAATATAAATAATACCTCATCTCAAATGTATATATATATATATATATATATATATATATATATATATATATATATATATATATATATATATATATATAAAATGATAAAATAGTTTTAATGTTTAGTATTTTTTTGGTAGAAGTGCTCAGAATCCGGGTAGAGTATGTGTGTCAATATAAACGTGGACACAGTTCGTTTCATGCTTGAGAGAAATATTCAGCTCATTGCTAAAGCATGAAATAAACTGTCAACATTCGGTGTTGGCCATTGTGTTCATAATTCATATCCATCTGTACTAATCTGTTTATGCTTTAAGTAAAATAATAGCAGAAGAGAAAATTCATGAGGGCAGACTGACATTCTCTTGATCTATCGCTAGTCTTCTAATCATTTCACCGAACTTCACTATTTTTTTCAAACTCACTTCATCAACCTGTAGGAATTAGGAGATATGTTGTAAAATAACACATTTAAGTCCCTGTTGGAAGTGAGTGTGTGATTGTACAAATTCAAAGCAGATCGTTAACAGATAATGACTACATCGTTTTCTGTCGTCCAATCTCAATAAATAAACAAAATATTTTATTTAAAGCACTGAAAATTTCAACACCAACTACGTATGACGCCTTAGTAAGGGGGTAAATTAAACCTTAAACGAACATTTATTTTTATTCAACTGAAATAATTAGGGTAAAAAATACTGTTAATAATGCCAAAAGAAAATAATTATAATTAATTTCTAATGATACTAATTAAATACTTAATCATTAAGATATATACGTAGAATTATTATATGTGCAATAAATATGCATAAGTGTTTTAGCGATTTCAAATTTTTGGTTTAACCCCTCCATATATATATATATATATATATATATATATATATATATATAAGGTGGGTGCTGAAAAGTTATCATGAAGCCCTGCTGTCAAAAAATCCTGTTTGACAATTTGATCAGATGTTGGCTCGAGAATTCTGGTATATGTATAAATATCTATCTATCTATCTATATGAAAATTCTGGGTGTTAGTGAAGCTATTGTTTTTATAAATATGTATTGTTAAAAACAAGAGGCATTTTATGCTTATTTACTAATATTCTTTCGTAAATGATGTTGCTGTGCGTGGATAAATTGTTCAAAATTCACCGAAGCTTTCGATGCATATGAAACATCAACAGATTGTGAGTGAGAAAAGGAAGTTAAGTATTTTTAAGAAGTAGAATCACAGAGAACTTTAACAAATGATAAAAATCACATCACTTAAAGAATTATCAAGAAGCGACAAAAACTAAAATGCATATCGCACGTAACTAGAAGTAATATTATGATGTAATGTTGACTTTTCACACGACCTTAAACGAAAGGTTAGGAAGAACCTCTCATTAATATCAGAAAGAGTGATAACAGTTAGTGGACTTGAGAAACTTATTTTATTGTAAAACTGTTTTAAGAGAAAGATATATACACTATTTATATTATTCGGACTATTTTCTTCATCATTGTCGCCATATTTATTACAATGTTTCGGCCGTTTTACGCTCTAGCCTTCTTCAGGTGTTTGCAATGTCGAACTGAACGATTTAATTCGCTCACTGGGGTAGACTGTTCTAGTTCCACATGCCATGTTTAATGGATGTCAGTTATCAGTTATCTCCTGTTAATTCCCCTCTCCAAGTTATCCACTGCCTGAACCGGGTATTGAACTCACACTCTTTGGGTCCTGTCACTGGATCGAAAGAACGCCTTTATCCACTGTGCCATGTGCAATAAATATGGCGACAAAGATGAGGACAATAGTCCGAATAATGTAAATAGTGTACATAATACCAGAAATATAGACATATACAGAAAGATATATATTTTAACAGTCATGCTAACATCTGTCAATAAATATCGATTTTTTCTGTATGGAAACAGTTAATCATATTATGTCAATATATGATATCGTATCATATGGTAATATATCATATGTCATATGTCATATGGCATATGTCATATGGCATATGTCATATGTCAATAAATCATATCATATGTCAATATAAACAATTGAGAGGCATGCAATTACGAGTGATATCTTTATGTCGGTTATAAAAAAAAAACTAAACCTTTGCTTAATGTGTCAAACTTTTATTCCCATTATCTTTCACATTAATATATGAAATGATGTAATTTTGTGAAATATGTTCAAGAATTTTCTATTCGTTTTTACTGAAGGATTTTGATAATATTGAGATGATGAGTTTTTAATTTTTACTCAAAGTCAACTCTTTGCAGTGCAAACATTTCCGGGACAAATATCAAATTTTATAAAAATATGTTTTTACTGCAATACTTTGTTCGGTTTAAGCTAATAAAACTCATTTAAATGTACTTTTTACCCGCGACAAACATACACATGTATATGTTCTGAGTATACACCTACATATGTATGCATCAAGTATCAGAAAGAGCGAAGGGAATTGTACCTGATGATAAGTGAGTAAAAATTGCGCCTCACATTTCTGTTATTTTTCTTTGAAAACAATGAATAACTAAAGACTAAATATTTTTAAAAGATTATCACTTGGAAAGCAACCTGTTGAGAACAGAATCAATAAGTAAATAAAAAATATCTTTCTACTTTTCTCCCTTAAGAATAAAAGTGCCAAAAGATGAAAGAAATTGAAAAAGTGTCAGATGTCGGGAATATAATAGTTGAAGCAAGGGAAATAACTTTTGGCAAATATCTCATGCATTGACACTCTTAAGATTATATATAAATTGATGTTTTCAAGAAAACAGAAAATTTAATCCGTTGCTGTTCATATGTGAATAATAGATATATATTCAAAGTGAACTCACGCACGCACAGACAGACAGACAGACACACACACACATATATATATGCACATATATATGTTCGTGTGTAAAAATATATTAATGATTGTGTATACAAAAATATAAATGTATACATATGTAATATATATATATATATATATACATTACATTCGGATCCATTACATTCCCTTACTTGCTGCTACCCTTTGGAAAGGTGTGAATCCTCTTCTTCTCCCACCAGCTATGGGTAAATAGGAGGACAGACCGGGTTCTATAGCCTTGGATGGTAACTGGTCTAGGAGAAGGACAACTCTGAATTCAAAACCTGCGTAGGGTCGTTTGGGGACCTTGTGGCACTTAGTGCCCTCTGTATTTGGCCCTTCAAAAAGTGTGGATGGTCTTGCCCGAAACCTTCACCTCTATGCGTGAATATGTGAATATATCTGAATATCTATACACTGTCATGAAATAATCGTGAATGCATATATTTATCGTCTCTAAATATCATGTAAAGGTTTATGTATATAATAGTCATTTAATTTTAGCTGTAATCTGATGTACATATAGTATATATATAATATTTATGTTTGTGTATGTGTATGTGTCTGTGTGTGTGTATGCGCGTGCGTGTGTGTCTGTGTGTGTGCATTTATAGGATGTATAATAGAATCCTGAACAAAAGTGAAGATCATGAGACAAAATTGAATTTTTTTTATCAAAGACGCGTTTCGTCGGAGAAAGCTTATATTCTCTTTGGCGTCATCAGTTTGAATAAAAGAAAAACCAAACTATGTGTTAGGAGAGGATCTCTGAGGTTGTCGTAAATCAGATTAATTACTCGCTCTTATCACTTCCTTGCTTTAGTCTTGAAGAGGGTCTGTATGTCATTGTGGTTGTGTATTTTTTTTTATCTCTATCCATATTAGAGCCGTTTGTTTAGGGTTAGGGCTTAATTCAGGGATGTTTATTATCTTTCTGTACATATATATGCCTCCACAGACACCTCCACAGACACCTCCACACACACACACACACACACACACACACACACATATATATATATATATATATATATATATATATATATATATATATATATATATATATATATATATATATATATATATATATATATATATATATATATACACGCACATATAATATATACATATATACAATTTTACATACGTAAAATACGATAATCCTTAAAATTTTGTTCTGGTGTTCCTGGCTCTCTCAGTCCTTAGCAAAAATGACTTAGTTGGTACCATTCTTGTATTATTTTCGAACGTTTGGATTCAAATTAACAGTTTTATACAAATTAATCAAAACTAATATTTTGTATAAAACTGTTACACGCAGCTAGACCATGTCATGAAATTGTGTCAAATATTTTTACACATAATTATTATGATTATTATTACTATCATAATTATTTATGCATATCATTTATTTTATGTAAAATTTAAGATGAAGTCTTCTATTCATACATAAACTGTGCGTCACACAAAAAGCTATTTGCACCATTAATATGCGGAGTATTTCACACAAATTAACATAATGTAGCTTGTACGTCACCTTATAATGTGGTAACCGGTGTTTTTTTTTCGGAGTCTGACATTTTTACTTGGTTAGTGTAACTCCAATAAACCGTATTCTTTAATTAAAAATTATAATAAAAAGTACGAAATATTTACAAAACAATGTTTTTAACATTGAGTGAAAACAGTGACATTGTAATTCATAAAAATGACCTTAATTTGAAATTAAGCTCCATATTCGTAAACTATTTCGGAAACTAGTTTTAGAATTCGCTCATCTATTGGATTCGTATTTCCTCAGATGAAACAGACATCGCACAGTATCAAGAATAGTGTTCGAAAATTGTTACCCGTCAATGTAAATTTTCTCTTCAGAATGCTCCACAACTTTTCCGTCAAGCAATAATCAGGCGAACAAGTTATCGATTTTATCAAACAGGTGTTTGAAACACATTTTATTAAGATATTTAGTAATTTTTTTATCACCGAATCCAATGTAGCATTATCGTGAAATAAATTGTATTTCTAAAAGCGTTTTATTACCTCTTCGCCCCTGGTTTCAAGTCTGCCTTCAAGAAAACACTGTATGTCTGAGCTGTCAGCGCCATGTGGAACTCGCAATGGACCCTGTTCTTCATCATCTATAATACAACCTCAGGTTAACACCACTTCCGTCTCGGTGACAACCGACCAGGGTGGATAACACCTGAACCTGCCGGCATTTTTGCCATCCGTCTGGTCCATCAACTGTAGTACAAGATTCATTGCCGGGAAGAACGGTTGGAATATCGATTTACATGGATTCTGTTGTCAATATCATACAATATTCCTTATTGGATTCTTGCATTTTTAACTCTGCCTAATGATCAAACTCGCATGTTTTACCTTTTGCACAGCAACTTGTCTTTTCCAACATTTACTTGCCAACACTTTTACTTACTCTTTTACTTTATAGATTAACAAAGATGCATTTTTTTAAATAACTTCTCCCTTATCTGAAATATAAAGTGTGCGGCTTGGTATAATCAGATTTGCATAAAATTGTCAACAAAATTCTTTACAGTCATTTTATGCAACTTCCGGTCATATCATTTTTAAACTGAACTTTCGAACTGTTTTATAGCTTTAAACTCTCAAGTGGATTTACCATGTTGCGAGTTTAAAGCTGAGAATTCGAAATTCAGTTCATCTGATATTTCATTCTAACTGCGCAGATAGATGCTGTCATCTTTAAACAAATATATACTTAGATTTCAATAAATATTTATATTTTACTAGTGATGGTAAAGGGCTAATGTCACTAATTCATTATTCGCAACAGATTTAATTGCAGAAGTACAAAAAGCATAATAATATAAAATATCGTCTTCTTCCTTGTCATTCGTAATAAAGGCATGTACCCTCGTCTCATAGGGAATTTTGGCTAATTTTTCATTCATGTGCGAGCTGCATCTTTCAACTCATAATCATTAGAGAATCACCGTCTGCTGAGTACCTCATTTAGGGGCATAAGCAGATGAATATTTGAGATACCAGCTCAGGGCTCTTGGATTTGTGAGACAAGGTTGCTTGTCTGATCTTTAAACGGTTGTGAGGCCTTGTATTGTCGAGTCGGAATACTCATCATCAAGTGTGCCTTATTCTGAGCTTTGATAATTTGCTAACATAGATGTAAAAATTGGCAGTGATTCTGTTGGGCACACACCAATAATATATTTCCATTCTATTCCCAAACTATGGTGAGCATAACTTTCTCTGAAAAAAGTACTGCCTTAAATATATATTTTTAAGTTGAGTCTGCGTGGTGGCAATCCAATCACTCGCTTTTTCACTCTGGCTGATAACATGAATCTAGATCTCATCTTAGGTGATTATCCTGCTATCTGTGTTGATTAGAGTATTGTCAACATTCAGTAGGACCTTTTACTACAGTCAGTTTCTCTTTCCTCTCTAGGAAAGACAATTAGCTGTATACGTCCATCTTATTACTGTGTTAACATCAAATATAGCATTGCATAAATATTTGCTTATATCCTGTGAACTTTTGTAGGAATTATTCCTCTAAAACTGATGCCTAGATTAGGAATAACAAAATTGAAGGAAACTTTACAACTTTTCTCCTGGGCTTCTCGTCACTTCATTGTTTATAGATAAAAATCATATTTTAAAAATTAAATTAGTGAGTTAAAAAACATTATTTTTTAGAAGAATCAAAGATATTATTTTTGATTATCACTCGTATATAGATAAAGCATGATGTGGTTTATGTAACACAGTATATATATATATATATATATATATATATATATATATATATGCATGTTTCATTAAAAACGACAGACAAGGTACTACGGTTGAGCTTTTTTATTTAATTTTTCTTGTGTTCTGACAAGAGCTTTCTTTTCTGGACAAAGAGTGTGTAAGAACTGTCCGAATGTTCTGTGTTTCCGAGCGCTTTCGGCTATACCTTTTAGCCATTATCAAGGATGATTCAATTATCAGCTTAGTAGAGTGTGTGTGTTCTGTGTATGTTCAGTGTGTGGTAGTGATGTTTTTAGTTTCCGAATACGGTTAGCACATTGTGGCTTTGTTCATAGTTAATATTGTTAAGGGTTGGCTTTTTCTTTTTTATTATTAGAGCTTCCATTATTTTTAGTCTTTTTTTGCAAGTGGATAAGACATATTATAAAGAAATATACTACTCCTATTGATCCGAATAAAAAAATCAAACTTATTATCTATTATAAAAAATTTAAGACGGCCAACCTTATCCTCAAAAATAACAACACACCAACTAAGTCAAAATTACAAAAAAGAACGAACATTATCTATGAGTTCAAATGCCCTTTATGAACTGCGTTCCTCACCAAACCGGACTCATAAATAATTACATCGGCTACACAAACTACATGTTTATCCAGACGTCTTACATTACACCTATCTGATCACAGTTCCATCAGAACACATTTAAACACACACTCAGATTTACCTGACACTATTAGGAACATACTAGTAGAAAACACAAATATATTAACTGCATCCACTTGCAAAAAAAAAAGACTAAAAATAATGGAAGCTCTAATAAAAAAAAAAAAAAAGCCAACCCTTAACAATATTAACTATGAACAAAGCCACAATGTGCTAACCGTATTCGGAAACTAAAAAACATCACTACCACACACTGAACATACACAGAACACACACACTCTACTAAGCTGATAATTGAATCATCCTTGATAATGGCTAAAGGTATAGCCGAAAGCGCTCGGAAACACAGAACATCTGGACAGTTCTTACACACTCTTTGTCCAGAAAAGAAAGCTCTTGTCAGAACACAAGAAAAATTAAATAAAAGCTCAACTGTAGTACCTTGTCTGTCGTTTTTAATGAAACATGCATAAAGGAAGGATTACTGCCTAAATATACAAAATATATATATATATATATATATATATATATATATATATATATATATATATATATATATAACTTTAAACGTTATTTATTTAATGGCTACCCATATTTAATATTTCAGTATATTTATTTTCATCTACCGTCTTCATGGATATCCAGTAAAAAACAAAAAAAAACTTTTAAATGATGAAAATTTGTCGGATTA
This sequence comes from Acanthosepion pharaonis, assembly GCA_903632075.3. Classification (NCBI taxonomy): domain Eukaryota; kingdom Metazoa; phylum Mollusca; class Cephalopoda; order Sepiida; family Sepiidae; genus Acanthosepion; species Acanthosepion pharaonis. The sequence goes on from CAHIKZ030004120.1 coordinate 2,073,812, forward strand.
ATATATAAAGTATCCATTAGTCAATTTAGAAGTTGCTTTGTTTATGTTTGGATACGAAACTGAGCAGATATGAGCTTTCGGAAATTTGTGTTGGTCTGAAGCATATTAGATTTAACAACATTATCTCCTAGAAAGGGTGAAGCAGGTTCGAATCCTGCCTGTGGATAATAAGATTTAATAACCTTTCTCTAATAAAAAATGCCAGTAGACAAAAATAAATATACTGTTTAAAATAAACGGACCCTTTATTTACACACACACACACACATATATATATATATATATAAAAGAGACGCATTTCTTCCTCTGAGTGACTTTATCAAGGCCGAGGAGGAAACGCATCGGCAAAAAGTAGTTTTCCTCGTGTCTCTTTTTATTCATTTGGTTCCTTTAAAGATACACACACACACACACACACACACACACACATATATATATATATATATATATATATATATATGCTCATTGATACAACATACATTAATAAGTAAAATGTTACTGCTTATTAATATCTTTCTATGCTTTTAACACAACTCCTTTTTCTTTCCTTCATGTCATTCATTACACAATATAATATTTTTCTTTTTCATGCTGAATGTAATCACAAAGATTTAAATGATTTTTTTTCATGAATAAAGATAATTAGAGGTGTATATAAATCGCACAAATCTATGTTCAAAGCTGAGAGCAAAGTTCTTGATAAACACGAAAATGATATGTTCTCTTGGTCTAATTCTGCCGAGTTATACGAATCAACATTTTTACGGGCTTTTACTGTCAATGTGTCAGAAACAGGTGAAAAAGACCGGATGTCAAATCAGCCGGAAGCGACGAATAAATTGTGGATCAGATTTTTTATCGATCAAAGCTTTAAAACCCTAACAATCTCGCATTACACATAACTTGGTATAGCTTTGCGTGCCACAAAGACATGGGCCTTCGCCACACCACCAAGTGTTGCTTCCAAGGTCGTGGCTGTATCAAGGAATCTACACTTAATGCCATAGAATTAACCTTGTTCCGGCTGAACATCTTCTGGACCGGATGCCACTGACAAAGGCTTCATTCGCTGTACTGTCAGAGAAAATACAACCAGTCACGCCATGTAGCTGCTGCATGCTATTCATTAATATTGGCTTGCGAGGCGATATTTGGCAAATGCTTGGCTATAGATTCTTCTGACATTGCCACTTGCCAACTTGATTCAAGGTTTCAATGCCATTTTTGCTTTATCGCTTGGTATAGTATTAAAACGTTGAATATGCGAAGAAATACGAAATTGTGAGAAATAGAAAATTGGATTAAGAGAAATCAGTTTATTCTTTATTAGTTGAGATTAGTCTAAGTTTGAGAATAGTTAAATGATGAGCTACAAACTGAATCTATCTATCTATCTATCTATCTATCTATCTATCTATATATATATATATATATATATATATATATATATATATATATGTCTGTGCGTGTATCAGTGTCTATCTATATATGTATATGATCGTGTCTGTCTAAGTAGGGCAGGGCAAAAACATCATAATTTCTATGTCACCATGAATGTCCACTATCTATTGAAATCTGATGACATAGTAGGAATAGAAATGCTTGTTATATTGGGAAAATAAAATTCTATAATTTGCATATATTTTTTTTATTATTTTAGCTCATTATTTTTCGTTTGCAAAGAAATAGTTCACACTATTTAAGCTGTAATACGAGGGGAAGTGGAAGAATCAGGCGTGGCTGACAACATATGGAGAGAAAAGGGAGATAACCGCCCTCTGTGGGATCATAGACAAAGAACATCATTGGAAAATTCATAAACTTAAGGAATTAGCACATATGCTAGGCCACAAAAATATCCTGAGCTGACCAAGCATAGAAATGAATATAATATGGGAACCAGTAATAAGGAATGGCAAAGAAAAGCGATAATAACAACAAAAATTGCAATATGAGCCCTGGTAAAAACATGGGTGATAACAGCAAAAATTTCAATATGAGCACTGGTAAAAAATGGTTTATGAAGACATTAGGTTTATAATACCCAGAAATTCATACATAGATGTCCTCAAGGACACATGGTACAGTGGATAAAGGCTATTGTCCTCATCTTTGTCGCCATATTTATTACACATGGCACAGTGGATAAAGGTATTAGTTAGGTCCAGTGACAGGATCCAAAGAGTGTGAGTTCACTACCTGGTTAAGGCAGTGGAGAACTTGGAGAGGGGAATTAACAGGAGATAACTGATAAGTGACATCTATGGCACGTGGAACTAGAACAGTCTACCTCGGTGAGCGAAATAAAGGGTTCAGTTCGACATTCCAACCACCTGAAGATGGCCGGAAAAGCTGTGATAAATATGGTGACAAAGGTATCTCAGAAATATAGACCGATACCAAATGGATCGCAGTTTTGTAATTGCATTGTAATCATAAAATATCAAAATCTTTAATATTGCCGTCAGTTTTTGATAGTACTAGAAAACTAGTACAGTATAATAAACATAAAAATACAAAAGTCAATATAAATGGTATGAATAAAATATAAATATTAATAAATGCAATGAAAATGCTTTCCCCTCGTCACTTTTTATTGACAAAGCCTGTTTTGGTGATAATATGTAGAATTACTCATTTCTTTACGGGATGTAAATAATCATCTCGGATTCTATTGGGGAACGATGGAAAGAAAATTTATGAGTTATCATTTCTGTCTTTTTTCCTGCGACGCTAATAATAAATAATCGTAAAATTGAATGATAACGATACACAGTATAAATGATAGTTAAGTTAATAATAAATTAAGCTGATCAGATTCATATTCGATGATTTTTCCACTTAGTTCTGATAAATATCTAATAAACTAACGTATAGCAATAAACTTCTCTACCCTTGAATTACGCAAAAGAATATTTTGAAGAAAGTGAAATACTTAATAATTACAGTTATAAAACCTTTTACCGGAGTTATCGAGAAGGGAGATTTCTAAAATCAACACTTCTTTAATCGCATATATTCCCTAACTCTATTATTTAAGACTTAAACGATAGCTTTACAAGTTCTAAGCTACCATGATGCATAGTAACGCACAAAACAACATAAACGATAGAAAACAGGAGAAACAATGCAAATAAAACAATGAAAGAGGCTAAAGTGTAATACATTCTCAACACACCGCGTCATTCGAAAGACAGATTTTAATGTTTCTTTTTTCGGTATGAGAACACATGTGATAGAAAAGACAGTTAAACTATCCAATCCCTGATGTGTTTATTTCCAAAAGAGAATCCACTGTGTCTGTTCCCAACAAAATTCTATTGGTTCTCATATGAGAAATAACAGCATTGACACATTCCACTCTACTGTTACATCCCAGTTCTTCTCTTCAAATTCATTTAAAAAAAAAGATTTTATTCTCAGTCTTCTAAACCAATTTCTTTATATCATTTACATGCCACTTTTTCACGAATTTGAATCTTGCCACCGACCATTTCATTAGGGTGTTACTTTTTATGTTTCTTTGAGATTTTTACAAGGTTTTTGTATTTCTTATTCTTTCTTAGTCAATGATTTAATTCTTTATTTTTCTTCCACCTTATTTGTTGTAAACATTCTTGATTTCTTTTCTTTCTTATTCGCTGTTATATTCTTTCATTCTTTCATTACTGTTTTCCTTTTCGAGTATTCCTTGATTCGCTCTTTTTCTAATTTTCTTCACCACAATATTTATCAGTTTTCTTCATATAACATTCGCTCCTCTTTTTTCCTTCCCATTTCTTTTTGATTTTCCCTTAGTTTTCTTTTTTGTCCATCTCACACTATTGCTCCGTCCGTTATTCATCTTTCTTCGATTTTATTTCTTTTCAGAGCTGTTGGCTACAACTTGTATTTTTCTTTATTTATCTATCGCAATAACCACCTTTCTCCTGGTGTTTTTTTTAATTTCCTTTTCTCTTCATTTATATTTTATCACTATTTTTCTTTTCCTTCTTTACTCCAATTTATTTTTCTGATATTTATTTTAATTCATTTTCTTCTCCCATTCTCTCTCTAATGTTCTCTATCTTTGTTCTTATAGTTTCTCCCTCGCTCTTTCCCCTTTCCCACTCTTCTATCCTTTTATAGTCTTTCGCTTCCTCTCCACCTCTCTCGTCCGTTTTGCACTTTGCCTATCCCTAAGTACCTATCTGACGTTTATAGTTCATCCCGGATGCAGTTACTGTCTCGTATCTCACACATGGCGCTTGCCTCAGCCATACACGACTTTTATAGATCCATCGACTACCGTTAACACAACGTATTCCTCCTTGACAGTGACCTTCCATTACATAGCAGAACCCATTACGTATGTACAATCCACCTTAGCAACACCAGTAGCGTTGATGCCCGAGGAACACAAGACAAAACGAGACGGGACATGAAAAGAAAGCAATGCTAGGGGCGACGAGAAAGAAGAGAAAATGGCAGCACGTTAGTTTGAGTAGTGACTTTGAGCAATGGAGATCGACTCACGTACATTAGCCAGGAGGACAATATTTACGGGCTCTCTATAAGATTTTGTTCAAACGAAATCTGCCCCAAAACTAGAGTTCCGGTCGGATGTCTACGGCTTCTTTATGCTTTTATTGATTCACACTTTCTATTCGGTTGATCTCCGGAGAAGAAATACCAGTCTTCATGTCGCATGTCAAGGTTAAAATAGAAGAGAGATAAAGAAAAGAGAAGAAATTAGCAATCACTCCGAGATCGAAAAATCTAATAAAAATCGGAACTCTAGTATTTAGGGCCGGTTATAAGTAGAATTTCCGCGGTCACAATGACGATTAAAGAATATTGCGATTGATTGTAATTGCAAAGTAAATGCCTCCCAATATAAAAATACATCGACGGATTTTATTATACATGAAGTAATTTAAGAAATGTGTCTTTTTTTATTACGCATTTCTTATTCATTTTGTAAAAAAATGAGAACAATACGTGGACATGCTGAAAAGTTCTCTGTCTGACCGGATTTCTTTTTGTAAGGTCTTCTTGCACGGGCCGAAAACGTTTCAGCTACTATTCATACGCATGTAATCCACAGCATTTTCTAAGGTCTTCTTTGCATAAGTGTTTCCTTGTTTATATATATATATATATATATATATATAAAACTTCTTTTAAATATCAATTTTATCCTGACTTCGAAGTTTCTTGATAACATTTTCTGTCTTCAGAACAGCCTGGAGATTGGAAATTTTACACAGAAACTTCGAAGTCGAGATAAAATTGATATTTAAAAGTTAAGTAATCTTTTCATATAATATTATTAACGTTAAGTAATCTTTTCATATAATATTATTATTTTTAATATTATTTTAATATTTTTAATATTGGGCACTACATATAAAAAAAAACATCTGCTGTTTCTTAAACCTTATATATATATATATATATATATATATATATATATATATATATATACTCTTTCAAAATTTGAATCTATGCTCTTATTATGCCACGCCACATTTCTTTCCGTTTGATTGACTTTATACCCATTATTCATTATTGAAGTGGCGGAGATTTGAGTCCATGCTACTCTCAGAAGCATTAGCTGGAAAGTAAACTCCGCACACTAGGCTGGATTTTGAACTCAGCTCGCTGATTCCACTCTTCACACCGATAAACCTCACATCGTATTTTCTAATAAAATGCCATATGGCAAAGCTCATAACTGATGACATGTTTAAAATATTTAGAAAGTGCCTCTTATCTATGTCTACGAATATAAATGTTTATACGTGGGTTGCTTCAAGACATATACAAACTCCTGGGTCTCTTTTGTTTTCCTTACACAGATGGCTACTGACTTTGAGACGCTCACTTTTGCCTATACACAAGTACATACACGCGGTTAATTGATTCAGATTTCTAAAATTCTATAGGGAAGAGTATATAAACAAACAAATCTGGATAATGTTTCTCATTTGGATATACATACTGCCGAAATTCATTGGCCGAAAGGTATAACACCTGCACAGACATGCGTTATCTTTGCTGTGCGGAAACAATTTAATCATAAAAATATAGTTATAAAATAATGAATATAATAAGTAAGTGATATGGTATTATACAAATTTTAGAATGATTTTGCTTTATGATAATGCATTGCATTCACATATTACTTGTTAGCAGAAGGAAACATCGTTTATCCCAGAAAAAACTGCTATGAATGAAAAATCTATAGTGAAGCAACTTAACTAACTGGTCTCATACCTCTTGCTAAACAATATGGTAAACACGACGTATAAAAGATATATTTCATTTATTCTTTCGATGTATATAGACTAAAATCTGTGTCGCCAGAGAATCATTTCGTCACTTGACACTGATAGATACAGTGAGGTTTGTGTCTTCGTGACTGTCTTGGATTTTATTCTAGAACTGTTCTGTTCGCTTTTGCATTTCGAAATTTCTAGTTTAAACTATGGAACGCTTTCTATTTTGTCAACATATATTTAATACATTTCTTACTTGTTCATTCTTTCTGGTAGCTTAAGCCAGCTTTTATTTGTTTTTGGTATTAATGTGATTTCAAGGCTTATATATATATATATATATATATATATATATATATATATATATATATATATATATATATATATATAACCATTTTCGATTCTCACCCGTCGAAGTGCAATCGAAATACACTGAAACGAAGTTGCATCTTTGTAGTGAGTAAAATGGTTTTGTCTATATGATAAAATTATAATATATATATATATATATATATATATATATATATATTATAATTGGGTAGGTTTTGTCTGGCTCACTAGGTTGATCTAGGTCTGCTCTACGATTGTATTGATCTCTTTTGTTAGTTGTTTTTTTCTTTGGGCTTTAAACCTGTATCTGTGTGATTTTTTTTCGACAGACTTTCATGTTTTAGCTCTTTCTTTTTTAAAACCTTTTTCCTTCGAGATTGGTTTGATTATTGGCAAATCAAAAATTCGAAGGTTTTTCGAAACGAGTATATTTACTATATATATATATATATATATATATATATATATATATATATATATATATATATATATATATATATATATTCACCTTGAACTCTGTTGCGCATGCAAACTAAGTTATGAAGTTCTCTCTCACTTCCTTTGTTTATAGCAGTAGAAAAGGAAAATATGTAGAGTGTGGTCATCTCACCAAACAAACAGAGGTTACAATAATGACTATGGCTTCTGCAGCATTTTTGGCCAAGGACAACATTCAACATGTCTGTCAACAATTATATTCCCCAAATCTCAAACCTTGCGGTTTTTCCGCTTCAATAATCAAAGGAAGAGCATTTTAAGACGTCGAGAGAATGCGACAAGGCAGCTGTTTGCTGTTTCAAAAAAGAATTCGCAGGAATGCTTCCATCTTTGGAAACCATGTTGGATATAATGTGTGGCTTTAGAAGGGGACTACTTTGAAGCAGATTAAATGCCGAGTTGATATGTGTTGCTGTTTTCTTTTTATAGCACCAATCTCAATATTGATCAGAACTTGCATCCACACGCACACACACACACACACATATATATATATATATATATATAGAGAGAGAGATAGAGAGAGCGAGAGAGAGAGAGAGAGAGAGAGCGAGAGAGATATAGAGAAACAAAGAGAAAAAGAAAGAAAGAAGACTTTATTTTAAAATAAAAAAAGACATTGAGGTGAACAGTAATAAGATGCATGGATCTCAATGTCTGACCTGTGTTTATCTCCATTGGAACTGTGTCTATTTCTTATTTGGGCTAGGATTCGATTTTCTTTCATCGGTAAATTTTTAAATTTCTGTAAACGCTAATCAATTCCGTGACGAGAAGATAGAGTATCAGTGTCTATCCGAAACTTCATTTTGCATTCATAGCATAGCTTCTTCCTTCTATCCATTGATATCAAAATAATGTTGGCTAGTATTTTGAGGACTATAGCAATTAAATCTTTTAAGAAAAGTTTTGCTAATATTTATCGGACAAATACAACATAATCATAAGGTTAGACTTGTCAGTGAGGAAGGAGAAATGGCTTTCAATGACACTTATTCTGTATCAGTGATGCAAGCAAATCAAGCCAGACGTTTCTATAGATTTTGAAATTCTACTTAAGATTAACAGTTTAAATTGCGTGCTATACTTCCAGTGGTTTTCGCTTTCACAGTAAGTGGATTGTTTGGTTGGCTGCAATTGAATAATTTGATTCTAGTCCAATGTAAAGCTCTTTTCCATTAGCTTTTAATAGTGAATTGTTACAAAAAATAGACCAAGTAATTTTGAAAGACTAACAAACAATATATTTATGATTTACCTAGATTTTCTCGGAACAAACATCATAGCAAAACCGTTTTTTTAAAAAATTACTAAGCATGCGCGCACGCATGTGTAAACATTTTTGTAATATTTGTTATTTTTATTTTAGTGCGTCACTGATTTTCTAATTGCACACTCAGGATACATTATCTCGCAGAAGCAGTGACGTCTGAAACAAGAAGTGAAATATTTCCAACAAAATAAAAGAACATATATTAAGCATATATTCAACATGGAGCCACGTGTATTTCATGCACTTAAACACATTTCGTAAAAATCCATATATATATATATACCCACTCATAAAACAAGCACATACATATATAGGTATATAGATGGCGAGTGATATAAGTAAAAACCTCTTTTTCACACAAGGCTTCTTTACTGCAAATAAAATAGTTTTCTGCTAAAACGCCAGCAACCCAAACTGTTCTCTATTTTACTTGTTTTTGGCAGTGAAAGAGAATTCTATTATGGCTCTCTCTGCAGAGTATACATTGTTTATATTTTATTAAAATATAACGAACGAAGAACTGTCCTTATTTGAAAACTGCATCTTGCGGTGTGGTGAAAATCTTGCTAAATTAAAGCTAGTACATTATTATGGAGGCAGGCACGGTGTAGTAATGGAGAGCGGCTCGGATTGAGGAATCGGAGAGCCGAGGCGAATTCCAGAAGAATCAATTACATTCACTTACTTGGGAAAGGTATGACTTCTTCTCACCCCCAGCTATGGGTAAATACTGGGACAGACCGATTTCTGCGGTAGACCAGTTGCCATCCAAGGCAACTGGTCTACCGCAGAAAGAAATGGCAACCTACTGCGGGGAAAATCTGTATCGAAAGATATATGATCGCCTAAGCGTATATCACGCATGGCAAATTATTATGTTAAAGATAAAGACTTCATGAATTTAAGCAAACTGCTAGATTGGCGGTAAGGTTTTATCCTTTTATATTTCGAATGGGTATATGTAACGGTTAGTGCTATACTAACAGTTTCTTCTTTCGCACTTCTCACTTGTGGAACTTTCTTCCAGATTCAAAAATTTAAATGCAATATAAAACGTTATCTTTTATCTTCCGAATTCTTGTTCTTTTTTTGTTCTCTCTCTGTCTTTGATAATGTTTTATTTTTTCCCATATCCTCTCACATTCAGTAACCCCTTGAGTCTTAATGACTTTATTGCCTTGCTTAGGGTAAAATGATTAAAAATATCTTCAAGTGATTTGTCTGTAGAGGTTAAACATGCTCTGCGTGATAAGTAGTAAAATACCTTCCGAAAGCTGAACATAAGAAGATTTCGTTAAAAAAACAAAGTAAAAATGCTGATTTATAATGCATTATCAACCTTCTATATAGCAGAGAATGCTGGACAATTTCTTCGTAGATGAAAAGAAGAATTGCGATACTCTTCTACAGAAGGATGCTGAGAATAGCATGGACGTAGCATGTGTGCAATGAGGAAGTTTTAAAGAAAATAGAAACAAAAATCCCCTTATAGTTAAAGTAATAGAGCAACAATTGAAATTTTTAGGATACAATAATGAAAAGAAGATTTAGAAAATTTGACACTCACTAGATAATGGAGGAGATAGCTAGTAACCTTTTACTATCGATAGCTACCGATAGTAAAAGGATATATATTGCTAAGAGTTACAAAGGACAAGAAGTTGTAGAGAGCTCATGATCACCCACTTCTTGAAGGTTTGCGGCTGCACATAGAAAAACATAGCTGATAGTTTTTGGTGTTATAATGAGGTTTAGTATATCAAGTAATTCAGGGGGAGAAGTGTATTTTTTTCATCAAATATCCTGATTTAGGATACAGGGATAATATTACATTCCTAGAGATATTCCCAGCAACTACTAGAATCAATGTTATGAAACCTAGCTGTTGGTTTTGAACACGCTTACTTTTTAGTAGATTTTACTTGTTCAACTAGTGATACCAATCACTAGGGTCAAACCCTCATCTGCTCGTAAAAAGCGTTTTTCCTATGAAATAAGATAGCTTATCACTAAAAGTCCATACAATTCAGGAAAGGTTAATTATTCTAGATTGCACATAAACTTTGTCTTTCTTTCCGCGTTAGGCTGTAATTTTAACCAACTTCAAACAGAAATGGCTTTAAAATGACGCTATAATGTAACTATGATTCTTTGAGTTATACACTGGTTTTTCTCGTCTTTCTATGAGAAGCTTCGAAAATTAGCTGTAATGCAAAACCGTGGATCAAAATGAGTAGAGCTAAGAGAAATTTTAACCATTCACCGGTTGTCTGACGATATTTTCGTTTCAGATATTTAAAAAATAATATTATTAAGAATTGAGAGTATAATCTCTTTCTAGCGTTTGAATATGTGATCTGATTTCGTAATACCTGTTTCCGTACATGTTATCAAGATGCTAAGTTTTTATTTCAGCAAGAATCTGTACTCATCTAATGGTTTCAAATTAAATTCACACTATATAATGTAATATATAAATTATATAATCACTTCTGTATCAATGACATCATATGACTACAGATTATATTTGTTTGCACGTCATGTCATACGTCATGTCATAATAACACCTTGTATTCTTCTTCTTCTTCTTCTTCTTCTTCTTCTTCTTCTTCTTCTTCTTCTTCTTCGTCATCGTCGTCTTCGTCTTCCAGGCGTTTGTGATCATGACTCTCTACAATTTCATGTCCTCTGTTACTCTTAGTAAATTTTATATTTTTGCTATATCATTTTCTGCAAACCATTTACACAAGCTCGTTAGATAATTATACACTCTTTCCTTCTCACCTTCTTGCCTTCAGTTTGTCCTGAGTGTATCAAATTTTCTAATACCTCTTTCCTCATTATGTGCTCTAAAATGTTTGTCTCTTTCTGATGTTAATTATAAATTTCATTTTAGTTTCTATTTTTCTCTTAAACTTCGTCGGTGCTAACATGCTCAGTCCATGCTGTCAGCATTTTTCTGTAGAACCACATTTCTGTTGCTTTAAGTCTCTTCATTCACTACCATATAGGATTATCTATATTACATAATATTTCAGTAATCTTTTCGTACTTTCTAACGAAATTTTTCCGATTCTTATTACTTTTCATAGGTTTTGGAAGGCCTCTTTCGCTATCACAATAAGCCTTCGGATTTTAGGGTCGCAATTTATATCCTCTGTTAAAACACTCTTTTAAATTTTTGTACTTTGTAATTTGCATGTTGGGCTGTTCCTTTTGCTGACAGCTATACATACTGTCTTCTTGCAATTGATGTTTAAGTTGGAAATGCTTGGTTTATTAGAAAATCGACTTTTTACTTACGATATTAAATTTATTGAACAGTATAGTTAGCGTTTTGTTAGATCTTCTGGCATCTCTCTGGAAAGTTCTTAATTTAATCTTCCCAGAATTTGATTTTATTTTCCCAACGAAAGAGTTATTTTAAGTTACTTTTACTGTCTTTGAGGGAAAAAAAAAATTCTTTTTAAAATAAGAGGAATAAATGGTATTCCAAAGGTGCAATATCTGGTGAATACAGTCGATGAATAAAAAAAGAAAAAAAACAAAACAAAACAATGCTTGTTATCCTGAAGGAATGTTACACTCTTTACCTAATTTAAGACGCTTTTTGTCGATGGCTACTATCCGTTAGTTTAGTTGAGGAAAGAAATGATCGAATTAGTTGTTGGGTTCTCCTGATGTAGGTCACAATTGAAGATTCCCGTTCATGTCCAATATGTACACACATTGTTTGGGTGCAGACAAGCTTTTGTTATAGTTAATGTTGTTTTATTTCGGTAATTGCTCGAAATCTTTCTTTCCACAAAGTATGCAAAAATGCATACTTAATTATGTTTTTCCCCGCTAAACTTATTTAAAAGTCACATCTCAGATTGGTTAGCATAAGCAAACTGGAGTAAATGATATCGAAATGATTTCTTGACTGAGATGTCTAATGTTGAATATTCTCAACTCATATTTTGAGTTCATTGCTATCAATTTCAATAGGTCTAGTCACTGAATTAAATTGAATCTGTAGTCGAATGTGAAAAATCTCCTTCAAACAAATTTGACCATTCATTTTATAAACTGCGCAAATTTGTTTTTGCGTTCGAGTTGCATATTACTCTTCTTAAATAAATAACACATATAGAAAATGTTGCTTATTTTTTCACCATCACTGTTAGAAACAATGAGCAAAAATACTCTAATTATTTATATCACAATGCAATGACAAGAGATTTTTTGTAATGAAGTTATATAAAATCAAACGCTGCTAATGCAATCTAACGGCAGACGGAAACGATCTTTATGGCTAATGCAATATAGCGGGCATATATATTGTAAATTTGCATCTTAAAACTTCTGCTGTATATTAACGACATTTAACATCTCTATATGTGATTCGCGCCAGAAAATGCCTGAATTAAATTTAGTCTTCATCAGGAACTTTGATGACCTGTTTATGACCTAGTATGTTCTGGGTTCACCCTTAGCGATACCAAAATAAACTTTGTATTCGGTGTCACTTCTGAACGACAAAGGACCTAGATGTTTCAGATGGCTGACCTAAAAGGTGCCCCAGGCCACTGTTTGCAAAATCGGGACTCAATGGATAATCACGAAAAAATCAAAAGCAAAGGTATTAGATCATGGACGTGGTAGGGCTGGTAGAAAACAAACTGAGGATATAAGAAACCAAAAAATAAAAAAAATAAATTCTAGAACCTTGTCTGAGAAGCTATTGAGACTGTGAAACAAATGCCCACAGAAACTAGTGTATTTCGAACTGGCTCCAAAACACATGGACTGAGACAGCAACAATTGAAGATCGTAAGAATACAAATTATAGAAGTGTTGTGTTCAGTAAGAATATCAAAGGACTGAAGGTTTAATTAGACTTACTGTCAATTACTCTATTTAAAATATACAGTGAGACGATTTAAAAGATTTACCGAGAATTTTTTTACTGGAATAATTATTAAATAAGATAAAAAAAGAAAGTCAGGAGAAAGGACTATTAAGCAGAATGCTTAGTTGTCGGCAAAAAAGACAGCCTAATGTGTGAGCTATGTGTTGGGGATATCAAAATCAAGTAGGTCCAAAATTCAACTATCTGGGTAGTGTAGTACCAGACAATGGAAAGCAAAAATCTGAAGACTCATTGGAAAAGCGAAAAATGACGACTAGAAAATAAGCAAAGTATTGAGAGACAGGAAAATTTCGTCAGAAATAAAAACAGTGTGCTGAACTTCTATATAATCTTTTATATTGTAATAAATATAAGATAAAGAGTGTGTTTGAAGCCTCAGGGATGTGATTCGACTTTTAAATACTTTAAACAGAATATGTGAGCAAAGAGAAAGTGTTCAGGAAAAATAGATTGCTAGTAGCATGATACATACAATAAGAAAGAGAGGATGTGATTTCTGACCCATATCACGTGAAAAGAAGGCATGGAAATCTCTAACTTCACAGGACATGAAATCCAGGGCAAACAACGAACAAAATACTATTTTTTTTGGGGGATGCAAATGGAAGAGGGATTGTAGAGTGTTAAGTTACATAGAGTAACAAAGGAAAAGAAAGTTTTGAAGGGCTATACAACGCCAAGGTGTTGAAAAGAAATGACAAATAAAAGAAGTCTGTAAATCAATCAACAATAATCACCAGATGCACAGTGGGAACAAGTAAATAGTTTATTAATAAAGATAAAAAGTCTCAATTTCATTTGTTTCTAAAAGACTATCAGTCAGAAGAAACGATTGCTTACTAAATATCTCTGTATATCGACTTTGGACGGAAACTTTTCAGATCTTTGATCCAGTAATCATAAAGGTTTTATTTATTATTAACTGTATAGAGAAATATGCTAATGCTTTTTCATATATTTGTATCAGATTTTAATATCAGGTAATGCGAAAACTTGCCGAGTAACTGATAAAACTGGGGAAACTTAAGATTAATGTCGAGCTTACAAGAGTTGACGGACTTAAAACGGTGTTAAAATATTAGAATTGAGTTTAGATGAAAGATATATTTGAGAAAGAACGGAACGTTTCCAAATCTAATGTTGCGAAAGGTTTTTGAGATATTCTGTCACTAATTGGTCAACGTCAACAAACAGACATCTTGTGTCAACGTGCAAAATGCAGAAAATGTTATCATTATAGTCTTCATAATTTAAAATCATTTTTGTTCAGTTCAATATTCGTCGCTACCAATAAAAAACAGGAAAACTTCAGAATGATTTATTTCAATGATAATTCATTCTCTAAAGTACCGCCAAGCTACACCCAACATCATGCATTATTTTGCATTTATTACAAAACGCATACGAATAACAGTGATTACATTTTGGTTTGAGCGAGATAATCATTAAAGATTTATCAATAGTGAAACAAGATAGACGTTATAAGAATAACGGAAAGAACAAAAAAAGATGAGTATATTGTATTTTTTGGCAATCCACTAATAATATAGCTAATTTAATAAATTATTATGGGAAAATGAATGTCTATTGCTAAAAATTAAAAACGATTAATGTCGTCTGTGTTTTAAGCTGAATGTTTTTTGTGGGAAATAAACCATTCGAAAAATGCGTTTGTGAATGAGATTATAAGACAAGCACAAACAAGAAAATCTTTCTACTCTTGCACACTTACAAATGTACCTTACATTATAATTAAGTACCGTACATTGAATACTGCTGCTATATCTGGTCTGGTGATCCTGCTATTCATCTCGAGGTTCTTGATATAATCCAAAGAAGGATCTGCAATGTAATTGATCCAAACTTGGTATCTCGACTTCAGTCCCTTTCTCACCGACGCGGCATAGATTCTCTCTGTCTTTTCTGCAAATATTTTCATGCCAATCACTGATGAGATGGTGCCCCGACTACATGAATTGAAGTGTGCTACTAGATTGGCATTTAGGTCCAACCCTGTTATAGTTGAATGTCATATTTTCCAAGCTCTCTTTCCTCTTTGCTCTAGAAATTTCATCTATCTCTTTTGTCGTTGCTCAGCATCTTTCTGTAGAACCTCATTTGTCTTTCTTCGTCTCTTGTTCATCTGTGATCACATTGTCCGGCATTCACTGAGCATTTAATATAGGAGGACCGATATTACACAACAATTCAGTAGACTTTTCTGCTTTTCTAAAGACATTTTTGAAGAACCTAGTTGACAGGAAAGCAGGAAGCTGGAGGAGAGTTTTACAGTCAAGAAGTGCGAATGAAAAATTTATTAGAATAGAACTTATGATTACATCTATCTATTTCAACAGTAAAATACTGAGATCTCGCTGCAAAAAGAGTGCTACCCTTAAATTCATGAAATCATTGTACCAAAGAGGAAAACTGATAAGAAAAAATTACCACGGAAGTATTTATAGAAAAGGCCTAGGGACACTACGTTACGGCAGTGGAAAATTGACTGAAGCCGAAATGCTAGTTCAGCACCAATAAAATTCTTTGGATTTTGTCAAGAATCTAGAGATATATAGTGGGAACACCAGACCAAATCTTCAATACAGAGACTTACAAACGTAAAAATAAAATCGTTTGGTATGACACAGACAATTTTATATATATATATATATATATATATATATATATATATATATATATATATATATATATATATATATATTATAAAATATATATATATATATATATATATATATATATATATATATATATATATATATATATATATATATATATATATATATATATATATATATATATAATTGCAGTCACAAAACACCAGTATATTGGTGGTGCGTATATGGCGTGATAATCCGGCGGATTATAACCCTGTTCAGGTTATATATATATATATATATACATACCTATATATAATCATGCATGCGTACTTAAACATGCAAGCATACAAATACACATTAATATATTTATATAAAATTCTACATACACACACATAAATATATATTGTAAACAAACAGTTTATGAAATTCCACATGAGCTGACAGAAGGAGAAGGTGGTAGAAAGCAATGAAGCGGACGATATATCCGGGAAAATAAATCAATTTTATTCGAAAACCTTTATCGTGCATGTAAAGGTTGCCGCGCGCGCCATTGATAGTAGGGATGGTGCTGGGAAAGTGTTGAGATGTAGTCATTTCACTTAGGTCGGCATCTCCCTGGCAACAGAGAAATCTTCTGACGAAATATTACCTAAGTTTCCGCATCTTTCGGTCGAGCTGTGCTTTCTCGTGTCATCATTACATCATATCTTTTATTTCACACTTAAACGACTACCTCGACTACCGACGCCACTTTTAGAACCACTTTCACATATCTGTTCATCACTGCAAGTTTCACATCTTGAAAGGATGCGCTCCATTATTTGATATTTACAAAACGGCTCTTATTAAAGTTTCATTCCTTTTAATGTTGTTTTCATTTCGGCGATTTTGCGCTGTCTTGACAAACTAGAGAAACTTTGGCGATGTTAAATACTATCTCAAACATCTGCTTCGATTTTCGAGTTCAGTATCTTATTGCATTTGCTTCTGCATGTGTGCATGTGTTTATATAATCTTTTATTTACGCTGGTAAACTTACGCAGCTGACTGCATAACAGTAGAATTAACATCGACAAATTTGATGACGGACATCAATGAATTGAAACAAATGTTATCACTATATTTTTACCGATTATATTTACACTTCATTATCAATTAAGTGAGTTACATGGAATCTTTGTTTTAATTGCTATTGCAAACATTAAAAAAACGATATAAGCTTGAACTATTTCTGCTTTTCTTCACATGTTTTGACTGCTGATTTTGTTTAGCAGAATATCAACATCTGCATGATTTGTTTAATGCCGAAATCTAAACATTAAGACCATTTTTGTGGCTTCAACTAAATATATTTATTTTGAATGCAGTTGTATGCCTTCAACTCTAGAATAAATGTATTGTTGGTCATTTTATTATAAATACGTTGGTAATTTTATATATATGTAAAAACGTATTGCTAGTCTTTTTACTACAAAAATGTATTTTTATACTTAAGTAATATTTTCACACCAGTTTTGGGTTAACTATTTTCCCATAACTCGGACCCTAAAAGGTGCTACCTCCTTGGGTTAGGGTGGACCTGTGTACAACAGCAATTAAGAGGTTGTTCCACGCCCTCAAAACCTCCCGATCAGAGGCTTTGCTACCGGATGTAGTTTATCGTCATACCCAGGAATAATATGTCGCATTTAAGCGACACATATCTTTGATAATTATGCAAATACTATCAAGGAAAACGTAAGAAAAATAGTTTCCTTACCAGCAGAAACAAATATTTATGCATAAATAGAAAGCCAGGGAATATGGTGAACGACGGTTGCTTCTTCGAGTCACTATTAGGCAAAAGGTTATTTCGCTATGTGAAAAAATTGAATATTTTTTTAAAAATTTGAATATAAAGCTTAACATTAACGACAATATATAAAATTAGCAACACATTGGTAATCTTAATCTCATCAAGTTATCGTTTCACTGTTATCTTCCTGCCACCATTTATTATAACGACTTTAGCAATGACACTCTGCAATAACTGACTCTCGAGTTTTGTACTGGGTGAAATTTAGTCTAAAAATTATGAACGGATTCTTATAAGACAAAATTATATTAAGTGTAATAATAACAAACATGTTTTAAATTAAAATAACTCTATTGAATATTTCACTCCTAAAACAAAATGCTAAATACTCATTTTTTTCTCTTTTTCTATATGTATCAGAAAACTTATTACATAATCGTAAGAAATTTTCGGTTTGAAACCCTTCTCAAAATATTACGAACTGATGAGACATTATTGGCTTTAGGATCCCTTCTCGGTTGGCCCGACAATTTTTCCGTTTCCTCTCGTAATTATGTAATTATATCTGATTTCGAACGCCTACCATAGGACAATGGTTATCATCGATTACTAGCAGAAAATTGCTACTTTCAATGCATTATTCTGGGCTTTCGCTATCGCACCGATGAGAGTTAATCATGGGGCAGAATGATAGCAGGCTCCTGTTAACATAGAGTCGATATTCGATTTAAAATGATAAATGATAAAAACTGTGCAGATTCACTTGGAGGAGATTTACTTTACTTACATTTCCCTCGTACGTATTTCTCCAAATGCGCTTCGTTGGTTGGAGTAAAATGTTAAATAAGATGACATCGCATGATGGTGTCCACTATGCCAACACAAACATATCCACACACAACCATAGACTAATCACTAACGATTACTTAAGAAACTCTGAAAAGAAGGACAATATATCCGCGCCTGATTTCTGGAAGAAAAAAAAAATCGGTTTCATTTTAACCGATTTCTTTTCGACATAGTAGAAACATATCACGTGTTCTCTCAGGTAAAATCATTCACCAATCAAATAGTTCTATTTAATTTTCAAAATCCCTAAGTCTGTGAGCTGGTAAATATTTGAAAAGAAGAAAAAGCAAGTCATGAAAAGAAAAAATAATATTAGCACATTTCATCGTGTCGAAAGAACTATTTTAGCACCGCGGTGACTTCAAAGTAACACCTTTGATCACTACTCACCAACTGCAAGATACAGACGAAGATACATTGTATGTTAAGTGATTGTATTCCCCGTTGGAACTTACCGTATATTTTCGTGTATAAGGCGACCTTTAGGTAAGACGAAGTAAAAAAATATAGCAATTTTTCATGAATTTATTCTATACCTGTAGTATACGACAACTGCGTATAATGTTATTGAAAATGTTGTTACTATATCCTTAGAAATTCAAAATAAACGAAATAACAAAACAGATTCTACATCATGTTTTTCCTATACACGTCCTCTAAAAGGGTAACCATTGTTTCGTTTACGATTCATCACATGATCTCTTGTGAATACTGATTCTTCTTCTACTTCTTTTCCTATATCTAAACAGTTACCAA
This sequence comes from Acanthosepion pharaonis, assembly GCA_903632075.3. Lineage (NCBI taxonomy): Eukaryota > Metazoa > Mollusca > Cephalopoda > Sepiida > Sepiidae > Acanthosepion > Acanthosepion pharaonis. Next base: position 2,093,106 of record CAHIKZ030004120.1, read on the forward strand.
CAAGCTGGTGTACCAGTGACCATTTACTTATACTTCACCGAATATCACAAAATACCACTAATAAGAGTACGATTGTATGTAATCTTAAACTGTGTAATTATTTAACATCAAAATGATGATGAATTTTTTAATGAGAAATGAATATTACGTTATCTTAAATGTTATTACTACCATAATTAACACTATCATGATAATTATTGAAAGTTTAGCGAAAGATAAAGGTTACTTTGAACACAGTCATAACTCGATGTTTACATTTTCTCATTTTTGCTTGCATGGATACAAGTTAATATGGAATTATTCTTCGAATATGCAATTTATTGTGAAGTTATTCTAGTAATGTATAAGGTAGAAATGCTTTTATTAGTTTTATTATTAGTTTATTTGACTAAGTGTATATTTTCATGTACGTTATTAGTTATCGTACCGAGTTCGAGATTAACCTACCAACAAATATCACTCAGACTTTAAAGTTTTTTTTTTAGAATTGTAGTAAAAGACTAACCTAAAATTTTAAGGGTTATTTTTGGGATTTTAAAGTTCGTCTTATACGCGGAAATATACGGTATGTATACGAACAAACATCTACATTCCCTATTACACATATAGATAATTACAGAACTCTTTTAATTAGCATGAAGCCAAACTTAATACTGGGAACTCTAAACAAAATTTCTCGAAAAAAATTTTCATATTTATTCATATACTCATTTGTCTACAGTTTTTGGTTTGATTCTTTAAATATAAAAACTTATCTTTTTTATTTACCGTTTTATACAATTTCGTTTTCCTATTCTCGGCATGTTCGATTTTCAGCGATTCTTCAAAAAAAAATTTGTCAGAATTGAATTTAAAATATACTAAAGCATTAATATATAAATTGTACTAGAATGTTTTTCTCACGAGCTTATTAAAAGAATATTGATATAATACTGTTTAAATATAACAGCTTCTGCCTCTTTTTTCTTTCTCTGTGCTTTGTGTATCTTTGTGTGTCTGAAGAGGAAATTACGCTAGTAAATAACGCTTCTATTCCATCAGAAACTCTTTTAACCTAATAAGGTTTTCAACCTACGATTTTCACCTGCTGACGTTCGATAAGTCTCTTTGCTTTGTTTCTTTATATTCTGTCCCCCCACCTCACCGTTTAGTTCTAAGTAATTTGCTTTACAGGAAGGCGGCGGCATCCACTGCTGATAGACTAAAAACTAACTATGTCGAATATTTATATTGCTGTGGTGAATTCTTTCTCTGTTAACGCCCACCGAACACCTCCACACAATACATACGCCTAATATATGAAATTGATTTGTTATTTGTCTGTCTGTCTACGGTTCTGTCCGTTGCTTTAAAAGTATTAACACGACTAGGCAACATGATTATCGTAGTTAGATCAGTGGACTGGTTTCTGAAATACTTGAGACTCTGTTTTTGGAGATTTGTTAATAAGTAGTGTTGGTTGTTCTATCGCTAAGCTAAAGAGAGTTGTCTAGGTCTTCAATAAATATATTTTTCCTTATATTTGCAATTCGCCTTAGGCGCATGAATAAAAGAAAAGAATTATCTCTATGAAGATTTTTTAAATACATTTTTCATGAGTAATACAAAGACACCGAGAGATGTGACCTTTTCTAATAAATCGATTTAATCTTGTTTCTACATTCTTTAGGTACAACAGAAAGTAGCATTAAGTAGCATTTATGGTCTTCAATAAATTTATTCTTAATTAGGTGTTCTATATGTGCCTAGTTTCATTCTGCCTACTTATATCACTGGAGATTTACAAAAAGATATGCTATAAACTTCTGACTTGATAAAATTAACAGGGTGAGTATGCATGAACACACAGACACACAGACACACATATGCACACAGACATACATATGCACACACACACACATATATATATATAAATATATATACACACATATATATATATCTGTATATATTTTATTTAGGCAGAATCCTCTCTTTTATACAAGTCTCATTAAAGACAACTGACATGATATTGCAATTAAGCTTCTGATTTATTTTTTCTTGCATTCATACAAATGTTTTCTTTTCTTGACACAAAGTATGTCAAACCTGTCCAAAAGTTCTGTATAACTGCGCGCTTTCGGCTATTCTTGTAGCCATTATCAAGGAGGATTTTTAATTTTTATTTCTACATTTTATAGTATATATATATATATATATATATATATATATATATATATATATATATATATATATAACAAAAAAAATCTAAATAAATAAACAAATTAAGTATATACGAAAGCACACATAAGCACAAGTAGATGTAATAATAATAATCAAAATGAATAATTAAGTCATCAATAATAAAAAAAGGTTTAGAAAGAATCCTTTAAAATAAGCGCATTCAGGTCCACAATTATTGCTACTCAATAGCTTCTAGAATAATTCGAAACATAACCGTTATGATAATACAATACGGTTAGCTAACCATCATTTCCCATTAACCAGTCGAGTTAAAACAGAACACAGATGGCCTGAAGATTGCGTTCAAGCATGAAAGAAATCAGAGTGCCCACTTTTATATTTACATACGTTATATCCATGTATTGATCACGTTTACCCATAAATATAACTTATCTTAAACTATTGTTGTGATCAAGTAAATGGTTAAATAATAACAAAAACCAAGCTTACAGATATATCGTATATTAAACAGTAAGTAAACCAGAAAAGAGTTACACGACTAGTGAGAGTGTATCGAATGAACTAGCGCTCAATCTATTCACAGTTCCCCGAAGTATTCCCTTCAAATAATCTTATGGTAGGTGGAAGAGTCTAACATAGACTCTTTAGAGGTAGGACACCACAACAATTATATATATATTTATATATATTTATATATATATATATAGTTTATGCAAAACTAGGTAATCCGCATGGGTAGACCAAAGGAGGATGATATCCGGAAAGTCTGATGATCCAGAGCCCTGTTAAAGGGGTTGTGGTGAAATAACTTATTACATGGAATTTTAAAGTGGTCTGTTTTTATTCAAACATATATATATATATATATATATAATTATTTATTTATTTAAAAATATGATTCCAACTCGCGACATAAGGAGTCTCATGTTTCAAAACAAGAGCCGAAAACTCCAATATAATTATTTGAATTAAATTGAGTTAAAGAAAGCTCTGTTCCATCTTAAAGCGAAATTTTTGGGGGAATAACTTATTTCAGAAATTTACGTGTTTTAATAATTGAAATCAAAATTTCCATAGTAACAGCTAGGGCGAATTGTTTAAATTGGGTAGGCGTGTGTTGGGTGTTAATAATAAGTATAAGTATAGAGTTACTTTCATAGATGTCAAGTCAGGGTAATTGGCTGCTGATGACTACAACAACTTAATTAAAAAAAACTTAACCAGGACTTATAAAAAAGCTTGCAACAACAACATAAATATGGTTGATGGCATAAACAGAGCTAGTAAAAAAAATAACTGATAAATTAAAAATTAGCGATAGAGTAGGTAAACTTGTTGAAAAGGAATGTTACATAACTCTTAAGTACCATAAGCATGACTTTTTGGAAAAACCTGCAACTAGAATAATTAACCCTACCCAACCCGACATAGGAAAGATCAGCAAAAGGATCTTGGAAAAAATTACCTGCCAAATAAAAAAACAACTGGAATTAAAATTATGGATCAGCACTAAAGATGTCATCAATTGGTTTAACTATATTGATGATAAACCGAATTGCACCCTAATACAGTTCGATATCGTGGATTACTAACTATCAATTTCGAAGGATCTATTTACAACTGCCCTGGACTTTGCTGCTGTGTATTCTAACCTGACTAAGGAGGAAACAGATATAATCCTCAGCGCAAAAAATATCGGTCCTCATTCATAATGGGGACCAATGGATAAAAAACAATAACGACCTGTTTGACATCACTATGGGATCATTAGTCTCTGCGCTGTCTTCTGACCTTGTTGGTCTTTTAATACTGTACAACTTAACGGCACACCACGAAATTGATATTAAAGACATGGGACTGTATAGAGATGACGGGCTCATGGTGGTGAGGAGTTCTACTAATTTTAAGATAGAAAAAAATCAGAAAAATTATATTTAGTGAATTTAAAAATCTAAACTTAAAGGTAATTGTCTCTTCTAATTTGAAAAGGGTAAACTTCCTCGACGTAACTCTAGACTTACCAGGCAACACATACCAACCTTATAGAAAACCAAATGCTAACCCTTTATAGATACACCCGAAGTCAAACCACCCTTCATCCATAATTAAACATATACCCTCATCAATAGAAAATAGAATTAGCATTAACTCCGCTAACAAGGAAATATTCCAACAACACAATAGCTTCTATAACACTGCCCTAAAAAATAATGGTTATAAAAATGCAAACATTAACTATAGAGACAATTGCACTGGTCAAAAGAAAAAAAAACAGGAAAAGAAAAATCATTTGGTATACCCCTCCGTTCAACCAAATAGTTAGTATTAAACTAGGACAGAAATTCTAAGCTCTAATTGATAAACACTTCCCCACCAATAGTAAGCTTAGTAATATATTTAACAAGAACACCCTAAAATTGAGTTACAGCTGCACCGAAAATCTAGAAGATATAATAAAAAAACACAATAATAAGATCTTGAACAAACCCCCATGCCTGAATAGTATTACTAATAACCCTACACTTAAATCAGACAATAACAGGGAAAAATTATGTAATTGTAGAAACCCAGAAGACTGCCCATTAGAAAATAAATGCTGCATCAAATCTGTGGTATACCAATGTACTATATCATCCACTGAGAGTCCTAGTACTAATATGATATACATTGGGTCCACGAAGAATGATTTTAAAGCTAGATGGAGGCAGCATAAGTGCTCTTTCAACAATATAAATAAAAGAAACCAGACTTCCCTATCTAAATATTTTTGGCATCTGAAGGAAATAAATAGAACACCTAAAGTAAAATGGAAAATTATAAACATGTTGTGTATGATACACCTAATTTACATAAGCGGACTACCGACCATATAAATATGGGTTGGTACCGGAAGACGGGGAAGATAGTAGAGATTAAGAAATTGAATCCAGAGACTCTGCCCGACTGCGATTTAGTCAACCCATTATGCAGGAACAGTCTTCCCAAGAATATACCAAACTAACTGTAAATATTGTGTACCTATTCTTTGTTTCAATACATTTTGTTAACGTACATTTTGTGTTGTATTATTCCATGCTTATTTAAGCTTCAACAAAACAGGACTAGAACATGTAAAACTTGGGATGACCCATGCCCTTTGTGCCTCCACGAGAAGCTGCATATTATTAAGTTTCTAAATAATAATAATCTATTAAACAATAGACATGAGTTAACGGTTTTCTGTCGTCATCATCAAATCTATGGTTTGAATGATTAGCTAAAAACAAGCATACGATATAATAACTTTTATAATCCATAGCCAAAATAAATAGTTTAAATACCCTACAAAAAGAAAACCATTTATGAAGTCGTCAAAAAACAAAAGTTACGGCAGTTTTTATATGCACAAATCCCTTTCATAAAGAAATAAAATAAAAAAAATAAATAAATCTCCGTAGACACGTAAGCCAGACTAGGCTAAAACATCTTCCGTTTCAATATTTAGACACCCCCACCTTACCCTGACTTGACATCTATGAAAGTAACTCTATACTGATACTTATTATTAACACCCAACACACGCCTACCCAATTTAAACAATTCGCCCTAGCTGTTACCATGGAAATTTTGATTTCAATTATTAAAACACGTAAATTTCAGAAATAAGTTATTCCCCAAAAAAATTCGCTTGAAGATGGAACAGAGCTTTCTTTAACTCAATTTAATTCAAATAATTATATTGAAGTTTCGGCTCTTGTTTTGAAACATGAAACCTCTTATGTCGCGAGTTGGAATCATATTTTTAAATAAATAATTATATTTATGCTCTACATTTGTATCGAGCACTATTTTTTTAAAATAATAACTAAAATACTAAGGAAATTTGGATCTACCTAACCAGTATATATATATATATATATATATATATATATATATATATATATATATATATATATATATATTCTAGTCGAATCCATGACATTCACTTACGTGCTAACACCTTTGGGAAAGGTGTGAATCCTCTTTCTTCTCCCTCCAGCTATGGGTAAATAGCAGGACAGACTGGGTTCTATAGCCTTGGATGGCAACTGGTCTAGGAGAAGGAAAACTCTGAATTCAAACCTGCTCTTAGAGGAGGGTGAATGGAGTCTCTCTGAGCCTTGGTTGGCAATCCATTTAGTGTTGGTGTCACGTTAAAAACACCCTTGATAGCCCTAGCGAAGCATCAAGAATTCAGCTATTTGACAAGATTATGAACTACACCAATCAAAGTATTGGTGAGTTCAATCTCGGCTGAGGCCGCAAGATGATGATGATGATTTTCAGAAAAATCTCCTAGTGAAAAAGCACGCTGTAATTGTTCGCCTTAAAGGCAAAGCATATTGAATTAGAGATTGCTTGCTTCTTGAAAGTAGCATGGTTGCAAGGTTCACAAAGCGCTGGAAGCCGTTGATGGGGATCTACATCAGTAGTTAAATGTAAAACGCCCACTAAGGAGACCAGAACAGCCACATTTGTACGAAAGGTTCATAAAACCACCGGTAAGAAACTCAGAAAATCGATTAACGCCATTGTTAAGGCGCTCACTGTTTCAAGGCTTTTCCAAGTTGAAACATGTAGACTCTTGGAATGCTTTGGTTTTTCTCTGATGATAAAGGTCAACCGAAGGAATGGCAGATGTTTATGCAGAGACCCTAAGAACGTTCCAAACGGCCATGCACACAGCTTTGTGATG